>JAHWFP010264394.1:28107-39502 GCA_023313725.1 Lithobius niger
TTGAAAACCTGATTTCTTTTGGTTTGTGGAATTCCCACTGTAACTGTCATTACCCTGGGTATCTCCACCCTGGAATTTTTGCTGAGCTTAAATGTGCTTCCTGATGATTCAGAGCAATCAACTGACCAACGTGATACTCTTAATATCAATTCCGTTCAACCCATGTTAATAAACCACGCCCTAATTAGACTCTGTACCTTGTTTAGAAAATCTTCAATAACAATTTATCAAAATCACTCTCACAAATTAACTGTTTCACCCATTCTGCCTCTAATGTCGTCAAAGTGTGAGCGAAATCAAAGAACGATTGCTTTTTACCTGTCTTTGCCCCCCCCCGTTGCTTCACGGAAGCACTGCTCTGTAACATTACACCAGACTTTTAAAGTTTCCTCACAGACTTCATAATCTGCACAGTTGGTTTCACGTTAACGGCTTAATGACTCTCCTGCTTTACCCGTTAATAAAAATCAACAACAACAACATCTGTTTGTTAGGCCCGGGTAATGCTGTCCTGGCCTGGTTTACTCGCTCTTTTTTCCCATCTTACACAGCCTTCTCAGTCCAGAAGTTAATGTATAATATACGATAACAAGTTTTCCCACACAGAGGATGCGCAGGACTTAGTGAGCCACTGATACCAATCGTGAAACGGGTCTGAAAATGCATGCAAGTATAGACAGAGTTATGGTTGCCACTTCAGAAACTAGGTATTCGTCACGACGGCCTCTTCAGTCAAAGAGTTCCAAACCGGAACAACACGACCAGCACAGCAGTCCAGGCGGGAACCCTGAACCGATAGCATTTATGAGTGTCCCCGAGTCGATTTCATAGGACAAAGATCAAAAAAGAAGAAATCTACAGAGAAGCCGCATTAAAAATTTGTAGGTAAGTATAAGGTCAAACTTCAGCCTGCGTAGCTCCAATGATTCAAGTCCCATGAGTTTTAAGCGGATTTCAGGCTAACACCAACCTTTCCAAGTAATATTAAATTGCCGCCTAATTTTCGGTAACCGTTTATTGGCAACTTCTTCAGGCGTCGAGCTGCAAAAAAACTGAAAAAAAACTGTAAAAAACTGCACTGACAAACGAAAAAGGATCCAACTTTTAATTTGTGCACTTCACCCTTGCTTGCTTGTGGAAGTCCTTGCAAGGAGCCTATGAGATGGGTCTTGCAGAGGTAGGCAGAGCAAGTTGGTAATTTTTCTATTTCAGATGGTGGATATCTGTATCAGGGACATTGGCCCCTTTCATACGGTGGACAACATCATTAGGTTCGCTGTTTTTCAAAGTTGAGTGTATCATGGCTCCCTTTTCAACACACTTGGCACGTCTCGGGCTGTTGTAGCGGCGATAGGCATGAGATGCAATGGAGGAAGATTGGGGGGGGGGTCATCGTTGGCAAAGCAGGAGGCGCAGGACTATATTCAACCATTGGCACTTGCAAGTGCACGTGCAAGTATCGCTGCTGGTCGTATACCACTACCATATTCTTTTGACATTGGGCACTGGGCAGGGTTTAAAACAGCAATCAATTTGCAACTTTCTTAGTACCAATCGGACTTGCGTTCCCCGCTCAAAGGGATATCGGTTACTATTTCGTGGGGTCTGTCATCCTCGGAGGGAAACTGGTGTTATCCAGAGGTGTTTGCCATGAAAGTTCTTTCTTGATTAATGCATTAATCTTGTTAGCTGGGTATCCAAGACTCAGAAACTTCTATTTCGCACACGCAAAATACTCATCTCCTGTGAATCCATCCATCAGGCGACTCTTATTACCGCAGCACATTCACTTTGCTTTTCACCATTCGTTTCCCCCCTAAATTGTTCGTGGAAGCACTGCTCTGTCACATTAAATCTGAATTTTAAAGTTTTCACACAGACTTCATGACCCGTACAGTTGGTTTCACTTCAACAGCTTAGTGACTCCGTTAATAAAGACAACAAGCAGACCCCCCCCACTCCCCCCTCCCCCCCCCCCTAAAAAAAATGAGACCCAAACATCTGTTTGTCAGGCCCTGTCAGGCCGATTTGTAATCCTGTCTCTGGGCCTGATCTGCTTGCTTTTTTTTTCCCATCCAACAAAGCCTTCTCGGTCCCGAAGTTAATAACATGCTTAATCAGGCCGGATGGGAAAGAAACATGTGTACAAAGTACAGTAACAGTTTGTGTCATGGAAATTGGAGCAAGGCTATCGTCGTCCTTCATGCAAATTGAGTCGAAAACGTCACCCAAGGATTCCGTTTTGTCACGGTAACCTATAATGTTGGTATCCCCATATTTAAACGGTGGGAGTGTGCGAGAAGATCCTGTTTTCAGTCTATATAAGCGATAAAGGTCCGATGGTATCGCTTTCAGATTCGCTTTTACAGTGCCAAGACTCCACTAGGGACATTCATTTGTACGTTGAAAGAGATTCGATATCTCGATCAGATCAGATGATCTGTGGTGTGTGGTGCTAGTCACTTCCCAAGTTGTTCAATAGTAGTAAAATAAATCTGCGGCTGAGTGCACAACCACCACTGAAACTGAATTAAAGCCTTTCGTGGAATTGTTGAATAACTTTACTTCAGCGCTCTTCTTACACCAATTACTATGACAAATATTTTCCAAAAAACTGCGTCACAACTCATTGTAGTGCCGCAACAAGGCTTAAGTTCCTTAACCATATCAACTACTGAACTTCCAGCAGAGTTTTCACTCGCCGTCCAGTTCCCTTACGGGAAATCCAGCCCAATTTACAGCAAGTTGGTCACGTGCCAGCAGGGACTTACAGGTTTGGATTAGGGGGACCCGCAACTACAAGCTCTCGCGTTCCTTCCAGCCCTAACTAGGTCAGGCCGCGTTGTATCCCAACATGCCAAGCGGCAAAGAACATCAGCACATGCACAAGGATGGTTGCTCGCGCCCGCCATATTGAAATCGTCGCTTCGATTTACGCAGGGAAGTAACGCACAACGTTCGATCGATTTATTAACTAATTACAGCACGCCACCTGATTCGAATACTAAAATACATTTTAAAAAGCTGTAATAAAACGCAGGGTGCCTGTTCTGAACCTTGTAATTGCCTGTATAAATTTAAACTTGGTTGTTCATGATGCTTCCACGTTTCTAATTCCAGCAGGTGGGAAGGTAGGGGAAGTCCCTGGCAGAAGATGGAGGACGATAACCACGATGGATGACGTCAATCGCGTCACAGGCGGCTTGCCCTTGTGCCGAGAGCTGGCTCCGCAACCGCAGCTAGTTGCTGGTCCCCCTAACCCAAACCTTTACGTCCCTGGTGCCAGTAAATAGAATCTACCGCCTTAAAGAATGTTCGTTTGCCCGCTCGATGGGTACAGTTCCACACCTCGACTCGTGTTCCTGGAATAGCCAGCTCGCAACACGGTTAAAATAAAAGTGCTAAGGATACCCCCCCCCATGATTTTTTGCCGTTTGAATTCGTGATTTTCACCGCTTACGCCATCCCCCTGATTAACTCTACAGAAGTTCAATGAAGTGCTTGAAAATTGCATCAGTAAGAATTCTCATGTTTTCATTTAACCGTTTAACTACTCGCTATAGAGTAATTGGGCGTTTGATATCACGACTTCAAAAGGAAAAAAAAATTGATAGAATCCTCAACTAGGTTATAGTCTTTTGTACAGCCGTACCGGCTGAGAAGACTATTGCAACGACTTTGTCCGTCCGTCCGTTGCTTTTTTCAACTGCGCAACGGTACCAGAAATTGACGACCACTGTATACAACGTACGATTCAGTGTCAAAATTTAGTTAAATAACATGGGAAATTAAAACATTGTTACCTCCTTATAGCTAATAGACTTCTTCTACGTAACTAAATTAAATAATAACATTTAATCGTCGAGTTGAAATCCTAAAGATTTGTGTTAACGCAGCCGTAAAAACAAAAACTTTTTAGCTTCGTTTAAAAGAGTCTTGTCGCATTGTTGCATGAATGAATAGGCTTACGGTCGAACCAAATTCTCCATTAGGCCTATACGAAACTAAAACTGCCGTTAAAAAAAAATTAAGCCTAAAAAATGAAAATTAGGTCTAAAATCATGTTACCATGGCAACGTCAATAGTTGCTACGAGTCGCTGCTGCAGCGTTTCTCCTGTCCCTTCCCTACTACCACTGATCTATAAAGGCTACGTTGCGCATTACGTTGTAACACTGTAACTGTATGTCCCAAGGCATACCGTGTTACAAAAATGAATAGGCTTACTGTATACATGAAAGTGTTGCACCACTGTGCTGTCTCTTATCCCGTTAGGGCTTAAGACCACCAAGATCCGACCACGAGGGCCAACCAAACCACAGCCAAACGAACCCAACCACCAAACAAAGCAAGCCGACGCGGTCCAGAGATTACGCATGTGTACCGGTAACCGCTCAAAATCACACCTCTTGGCAGAATCAGCAGGAGGGGAACATCAAGCAGCAGAATTCCCCCATTTTTTCACACAAAGAAAGCAATAAGGACAAAGAAACAGAAAATAAAATGCACACCAAGCCCCAAGGGCAACCCCAGAACAACACACACAAAAACAAACCTCAAAACATGTCATCCTCCACAATTTTGGAGGAGAAATGTTCAAATCTCCCCAGGTCCACCACACAGTCCCTAAGTCGTGGTTTCATCCCAAACCCAGCAGTAATCCAAAATCTTTCCATTTCAGCTCGCGCACCCACTCTAAAAACCAATTCACATTCAAAAAGCACATGTCTCACTGTTTCACTTACCGCCCCACAACCACATCCACCTTCCCCCGCCAGTCTAAAATGCAACAGATATTCCCCGAAATGTCCATGCCCAGTCAGAATCTGTGCAAGTTTATGATTACCCAGCATCCTCTTCGTAGAAACAGACGGCAGAAACTCATGTGTGAGTCTGCCTGTCGTCACAGTGTCCCATTCTTTCTGCCAGTTATACATCATCTCCACCTTCCGTTTTCCACGGAAAAAAAGCCCTTGCAGTTGGCACCGGAACAATTTCCTCCATACCAAGAGATTCCTTAGCCTCCACATCCGCCCGTACCCAAAAAAGACGAATTCTACATCCAAAAGCCATACATTTCCTCAGGAAGTCATACCCTCGCCACGAGGCCTTATAATCCTCATCTCCAGTCGCAACCACCTGTAGGGCTGACCTACAGTCAGACACCACATCAATGCATTCCATCATCTTCCCATGTTTAATCCTCTCTAATGCCCAAAAAGCAGCCAGACAAATTGCTTCAAGTTCCGCCTGGAAGACTGTACAGCTATCCGGTAGACGTCCCTTAAAAGTCAACAAGACTCTCCCCTCGTCACAAACCACAGCCGCCATCCCAACTTTACCCCTCATTCCAGATCCATCAGTAAAAATTACAATTCCTGCACCAAAGTCAAACCTATTCCAGGTCAGAATTGGGATCTTAAGTTTATCAGCTGGGTATCGTCTCAATCCCATCCTTACAGGGCCAACGATATTGTCACTTCTAAAATCTTCCCATAATCTACATCTCATCATAGCTTGCAGGTGCAAAGGTACCACCCCGGCAAGCACGCAGATCGCCTCATTTGATGCCGTACGATATGCCTTCGTAGTAGCCAGAAGAAAGGGTCTGGACATAGCAAAAAGATGTGTAATAAATCTGGTATCCTGGGCTCTCATGCCCCAAACCTCCGCACCATACAAGATAGTGGGCACAATCACAGCCTCAAAGATAATCTTCAACGTCCTCGGACGCACTCCCCATTTCTTCCCCGTCAGGTACCGAAGTCTTGCAGAGATAACACCAACCTTCGAACGAATGGCCTTTAGATGCTCCAAAAATAGCATGTTAACATCAAACCAAATCCCCAGATACTTAAGATCAAAGACATTTTCCACAGTATGTCCATCAAAGAGAAGAATAGGAACCCCACCACCCCTTTTATAGGGAATAAACATTGCAAACACATTATCATAGTTGTAGGACAACTTACACCGACTAGACCACTCCAAGAGGGCTCCAGCAATTGGTGCCCACTCAGCTTCCAAATCTGCAGCAGTTCGACCAGAGAGCAACAACACGATATCATCTGCCACCGCTTGAACAAATAACGACTCAAGCCGCAGTTTACACAAAATAGAAAAAAAGGTCCTTAATAATAAGCCACAAAATAGGTCCGAGATGCGACCCCTGAGGACGCCGAAGAGTTCCACCCGTCGGCCCCCCAGGAAGCCGGACACACACTTCCTCAGATTCCTGAAGACTCCCAACTCCAGGAGAGTCTCCACAATACCAGGGAGCCATGCACAATTAAATGCATTTTTGATATCCGTAGTAACAACAACACAATCCAACCGTTCACGCTTGTACATCTTAATCCTAGAAGAAAGGGAAACCAATGCCTGTTGACAGCTACGACCACGTCTATAGCCAAATTGTCCATCAAACAATTTATCATTGTTTTCCAGAAAGGAAATCAACCTCCCAGCAAGTAGTTAATCAAAAATCATACCAATGACAGGCAAGAGTGTGATAGGACGAAACCTTCCACCGCCCTTAGGAAAAAGAACCACCTTCCCACGTTTCCACACTTCTGGAAAAACACCCTCACTCAAACACCCATTAATTAATCGCAGCCAGAGATTACCCACGCAGCAGAACACATGCCACAAGCCAATCGTAGGAAAACCATCAGGACCAGGAGCCTTTTCAGGGCTCACTGTAGCCACCGCATTCTCCAGTTCTGACAGGGAAAAAGGAACGTCATCTATGTTCGGATAATCCCTATAAGAGTTTCTACGTATCTCTCCACACACTTCAGACTCATTCATCCAATTGTCACGAGGAAAGTATTCATCCAAAAAAGATATGACGCAGTTTCTTCGATATTCACCGTCCAGGACCCATCATCTCTTTGAAACGTCCTAAAGGCACTAGGACTCTTCAATTTGCCAGATAAAAGTTTTGTAGGGTAACCGAAGGGATCAGGATCCGAAGACTTCTCGCAGAATTTTTTCCATGATGCACGCTTGGCAGTCCTAATCAAATTGCGGTAAGTTCGACGACACTCACGAAGATTGTCCACCAGAAGAGATCGATGAACAGTATCATCCGCATTTCCAATCCTCCTCCTAGCTTTCCAAAGAAGCCTCCGCTGAAAGGATAAATCCGGAGTCCACCACCTTGGAAAGGAATTTTCCTTGCTCCTTTTTCCCAGAATTCCTTTAGGGCAACACAAGTCCAAAGCCATCAAGCAAGCATCCTGGAAATCAGTCGCATGTTTAGATAGATCACAATTATCTTCAGCGATTATGCTTGGTAGGACACGCCGAAATTTGGCCCAATTTGCTCTGGACAGCAGGTAGCCTTTCTTCAACACGGATGGAGCATCACACAAGGTCACTCAAAAATCAATAGGAGTATGTCCTCCAAAACCACTTTCCACTCGCACTGCCCATTCAGACGCCACAACACCAGACACCAATGTCGCATCAATCCAACTCATACGCTCCTGGTTCAAAGTCATAAAGGTAGGCAAGGATTTATGTCCATTCACAATCTCCAACGTCATATCACAGGCAAATTCAAAAAAGTTTAATTCCCCTAACATCATTAATAGTATCTCCCCAAACCGAATGTCTTGCATTCATGTCACCACAGATAATCAAATCACCAAGTTTAAGAAGTCTCTTGACCAAAGAGAAAAAAGGCTCCAATGAACCTTCCTTATGAAGATACACATTAACAAGGAAGACATTCCGACCACCAATGTAGCAGGATAAGACAACCATGTCACAATTTGTCCACTGTGTACATTCACAAAAAACATGACGCAGACCTCGCACCACGTAAGTGCTCTCGGCCAAACCCCATCAGCCAATGGTTTTGCATCAAAGAAAACTTCACACCTCCTCCAGCCCCCCTGGAGAGTCCTATTACCCAGAAAATACGGCTCCTGAATGCACAAAACATCTAGTTCACTATGCCAAGTCTGAAGCATCGTCATCAAATTCGCCGACCTGTCAATGTTAACTTGTACCAACAGGATTTCAGACATACACAGTTCTTTTCCTCACCAAATCAGTCTCACGCTTAAAGCGAGGACATCTAGTATCTGTCGCCGCGTGCTCAGCACCAGGTAATTTCGCCCGTATACAGTTAACATACACTAGGGTCTTTTCTTTACAGTCCCTGGTTTAATGTTCTCCCGCACACCTCGCACACACCAATGCGGACTTACAGTATTTCGCCACATGTCCATAACCCTGACAGTTGAAACATCTAGTGAGTTGCACATTTTCTTCCAATGGACAGCAAAGATACCCAATCACAAGCTTTCCTTCTTTCATCAAAGCCGAAAACATACTAGGTGATGTTCGCAGAATCCAATTTTCTTTGTCAGGGAATCGTGATCGTTTTGGCGCCACCACCAGCATTTCTTTAGACGCATCTTTACATGCCAATTTACCAAAAAAACTTGAGTTCTGGGCAAGTATCGCAATCTTCAAAGAATCCTTCGTCATACCCTTTTCCACATGGAGAATGCAAATCTCTGGTTCCAGATTTTTCACACTGTGTACCTTAAGTGCCGTACTCGCCAACTTTGTCTCAAGCTTTGCCTTCTGAGTCCTACTTTGAGAAAGTATCACCAAACGCCCATCATCCAGTTTACGAATCTGCTTAAATCCACCCTCAATCTCACCCAATGGCACAGATGCCTTGAATGCCGTTACCACATCCACACTCTCTCCGTCAGCCACATCCACAATAGTCGTAAAATTTGTAATACTCGAAGGTTTGGTCTTCGCAGTACCAGCCATCCCTCTAGGTTCCTCTTTCAGAGTTTCCTTCAGGACAGTCGCAAAAGTCTTCGCCACATTGGTAGTCTCCTCTCGAACATCCTTAGGTTTAGCCATTTCCAACTTTAATTCCAGATTTTCTATACGAACCGCATCCAATCTAACCACCAGAACAGATAACAACGACTGTAGATCATTAGCAGAATCAAATACCTTTTTTTGATGGTCATTCTTAAAGGTAATTTTACTATCCTTTTCCTCCGAACAGGAACTTCGAATGCCATCAAGTAGGTCATTAACCCTAATGATCATTGATTCAGAGATGCTCAAGATTGGGTTGTCCTCATCAGTAGCACCAGACTCCTCTTCCCTAGCCCTTTTTGACCTCTGTTCAATAACCCTCGAAGTGCCAGTCACACTCACATCTCTACGTGGAACAGAAGTATCTCTACTAGGAGTAGACCGAGAATCCTTATCCTCCCTCATCCCAGTCTTCCTATAACTTAGGTCAATCTGTTCTTCATCAAGTATAGTATTCTTGATTTCTTGCAGAATAGCATTCACATGGAATCTTGAAATTCTATTCTTGTTAGATGTAACCCAAACATTCTTCTCATCCTCAGTAGGCTGTCTCCCCAATTCCGCCAATGACCGCTTCCAAACAACAAACTCCTCTTGAATATCTTTATCAATTGCCTTTACAACCTCCACTTGTCGAAGTATAAATCGCCTCTTTTCATCCTCATCCACAAAAGGCACAAAGTTGAAAGCAACAAGGAGCTCAGTCATAGAAATAGTGTTGTCTGCGATATAAGAAAATTTTACCACACCGGGGCTCGGAGTTCCCCACTCCAGTCGGATTTCACACATCCGCACTAGTTTACGGTCTCTAGGTAGAACATCCAACACGGTACTCATCAAACCTGCAATCTCCCATTTCAGACGCCAAGTGTAATCCAGCCAACTCCACACTCATCACTGAGTGTGGACTCTACACGGCTGCCGCTGCTCCCAACAGGGCGAACAGACGCAGGAATCTGGCACTTGACGTTCTACTAAGTTCAACATTCAGCCAACTATTCCCCATCGTCAAAGTTAAACAATGTTCGCCCACAAGCAGAACACCCCTCCAGCATACTCAAAATCCTTGTGGAAGTTTTGGATCCCCAATAAGTTGAGGTTCCTAGGCTGTTTACAGCCATATACCCCAACTCCACAAATCCTTCGACCAATTTCTTGAAAAAATATATGCAGAAAGAGCCAAGAATTCCAATCGAGTTTTAAAGATCTCGAAAACTTCACAGTAAGGTTTTCTCACCACCAGCACTAGGCCACCAGATATTGAAATTAAATCCTCACACCAATATCCTCTTGAATAATTTACGTAGAAGATAGGTCCAATAACAAGTCATCACCAACAGTAGCAAAAGCCACACCACCCAAAATACACAATTCCATACAAAGGAAACACCAATCCAAACAACAAACACCAACAACAAAATCCCACCACCATGTACCCTTGCCCAAACTCAAAGAGGGACTTGCCGATTAACTGTCATCGGGCACTTTGACGGCCTCCAGTCTGGGGATAGACAGCCTCGTGTACTGGTAAGCCACGCACGGCTAGCGTGCGTGTGCGTTCAGTCACCAAGCAAGAACTGTCTTGGCGTCCCCCTCCTGGACGTGGACCAACACACTTCAGAGGGAGGCTTACTGTATAGAGTCCAAATCTCCGTTAGTCGCTACTTACGAAATTAAAGTTTTAAATTAGGCCTAAACGCTGACAATTATGCCTAAAACGTAAAATAAGCTTAAAAGCTAACACATTTTTAATGGGCAACTCTGATGGTTACTGTTTTTAGATTATATAATAGAGATAGCTGTTGCAATGCGTGATAGAGAAATGTGCCTCACTATTGGTAGTGGCAGAACTGCACAGAAGACCGGATGCGACTTGGTAGTCGCTGTAGCAGCTTGTTTTTTTACAATCTGATACTGGATTGTAAAATGCAGCACACATTAATTTTCTGTTCTTGTTCAACATATTTTTTACGTGAAAGATATTTGGCATGATTTGCTTTACCTTTTTAGTCAGTACGTTAACATGTTCTTGAAATTTCCAATTTCTGACAGTTCTGCCGTTATTAGTTGACTTGCGTAATGAACATGCAAGGTTCTATCAAATAGTGCAGTGTTTCTCAAACTGTGGGTCGCGACCCCAGTGGGGTCGTGAAGAGGTAATCCTGGGGTCGTGAATAGATTATAATTACCAGTAGCTGAAGATCTGTAAAAGCTGTAATTGTCACCTCAGATGAATTTGAATTATCAGGCGCCGAGTTGCAAAGCGATCATCCATTTTTATCAGCATCCAAACAGCACAGCCGAGTTTCTATCGAGGATGACAGTCCATTAATGATTCGGCCATTTGTGTGCAGGTATGTATAATCTCTAGACTGGAGCACAAGCATAATTAAGACAACACGGACATGACGAAACGGACCAGACTCAATATTGAAACTTCCGTTCTAAACAAAGGAACTGTATGACTTCTGGGCTTTGGTACAAACAGAGTACAATGATTTGTCACGACGTGACAATTACAGCACTTGTAACATCTG
>JAHWFP010264396.1:0-18062 GCA_023313725.1 Lithobius niger
CGTATTGTTTTGACACTTGTCGAGCTCATCCGCCCTGTTTGACCCTTCCAGTTTTTTGCGGAATGTCTTTGCTGGAGTGTTTGTTCGTTCTATACAATAAATAAATATACGTTAAATATTAAATTTCATTTTCTTTTCCTTCTCTCTCCTTTTCTTCAGACCCAATTTGCCAACTCCCTCGGCTTGGGAGGAGCAATGGTTTGGTCCATAGAAACAGACGACTTCCGGGGTGTGTGTAACGGAGAGAAGTTTCCTCTGATCAACACCATAAAGCGCACTTTGGACAGTGGCGGCGTCATAGTCGATCCTGTGACACCGGATAACAGAACTCCAACGGTGGCGGCCTACACGCAGACGGTGGATGTACACACCCAAAGACCATGGACTCAAACGGCGGCCCCGCCCACTCAGAGACCAGTTACCACAAGTCCCGATACTGAATGTCCATCGGAAGGCATGCACCGAGACAAAAACGACTGTAGCAAGTTCCATTATTGTGAGAATATCAATGGCGTTCTGGTAGTGACCAGTCGCCAGACATGCCCGGTGGGTCTCCTGTTCGATGACGTGTCCAAAACATGCAAATATCCAAAGGATGTAGTTTGCAACCTGTGAGTTGGTCTGGTTTTGCCGAATTAAACGAATTTTAGTCACTTGTGACGTTTATACCATATATTCGTGTGTCGTTTTTATGTAATTTCTTCTTAAAAATAAAACGTAGGATATGACTGGAAACTTGTAGTTCGTGCGATTCCTCCACAAGATGATTGTATCCTTAGCTAATGTCATCAGAAGGCTTTTAATAGGATTTTAATACAGTTAGCCAGACACGAATTTAACTTCAACGCATATAGGGAAACAAAGTTTGTACATTTTCGAGTCCCAGCCTTAGGCGAAGTTGATAGGCATGTGACAAATGAATGACTGAACAGTAAAGAGGTGTTATGCTGTTTATGTTTGACGCAATTGAAACTACCCCCCACCCTCCCAGTGGCGTAACGAATTTGTGTTGGGCCCCTATGCAAAACTCCCGTGAGGACCCCAACTTTTTCCTAGTTCCATAATATTTTAACAAGTAATACGTCTTCGGCTGAAGGAAAATGGTTGGACCGATTTTCAAGAAGGCACAGAAGTTTTAGCAAAATTTATCGACGAAATCCAAACCTCATCAAAATTAGTTGTACAGTTAGCACTGTCCATGCTACGTTGCACAATGGTGGAGTTAGTGTCTTGAATATGATATCTGTGTTGTGGTTAGCAAATAAAAACATTTCCATGCTCTTGTCTGATTTTTAGTCTTTTGTACAGCCGTACCGGCTGAGAAGACTTTGTCGACTTTGTCGGGTACAGAAATAAGATTCGAATTATAATTTTGTTACTGCCCATTCCATTTTTTTAATCGAATTAATTTTAACAGCCCATGGGCGTTCAATACGCGATTGTGGTAGTTCCAGCATCTCTGTTTGCAAATTGGAGCAATCAATTCAAAGCTTCACCAGGAAATAAAATCTTGTCTTATTTCTTCACATCTCAGCAGGGCCAGATTAAAGGTACACTCCGCCTGCCCCACGCCGATCGCCAACCGAGCGTGTTACCATCGCACCGTTTACCGTTTTGCGAGACTCTGTGTAGGCCAATGAAAGGCAGCGAGGGACGCAGCTACTATCTCAGTTGGCATTGTGCGTAGTAGACGAAATAGCATGAACGCCAAAATTGGGTCGGCACAAACCGGAATGATTTTCGTATTTCAACGTCACACATCCGACCCCTAATGTAAACATTGTTAGCGGTAGTAGATTTACTTATATAGGTAAGAACCAAAGGCCTTCGTTTTCTTACTTACATAAGTAAGAACCCCACGCCTGCGTTTTTTGTGCCTAGAATTCTTTTTTCTTCTTTAAAAAATAATAGTTATTAATTTAAAGTGTGAAATAGTTTAATAATACTTTATAAATTCATTGGATACGTAAACATGGACAGTGATTGTATTTTCACTACGTAAGTAAGAAACCCACGCCTTCGTTTTCTTACTTACGTAAGTAAAAAAAACCCACACCTATAATTTGTTCCACATTATGTTTTCAGAAAACTGACTGGATGGCGACTCGTTTCCTTGCACTAAGAGTGCAAAAACATGTGGATATCACACTTGTAGACTCAACAAAGTTACTGTTAGAGTTTACGAATGGGATGTTTACGGATTTTTTGCATTCGTAGTGGAAGAAAACGTGGCGTCACAGAGTCAGTTATCTGAAAACATAATGTGGAACAAAGTATAGCCGTGGTTCTTACTAGTGGTAAGACAATGGTTTTATTGTTGCAGCATTGTTGCAGCTGTGTGTCTTCATGATATAAATCCACTGCTACAACAATGGTCCAACAATGAAAGAGTTGTATAAGTTGGTAATATCAACTGGTTGTATTGGTCCAGTTAACCAGTTCACCAGTAGACAAAACATTTCTTACTGGAGTTACAGGTCCAGTTGAAAAGATACTAATGTTCGTTACTGGTCCATCAAAATATCTACAGGCAGTATTGGTCCAGTTGAACTTAGCTATTGGTGTTACTGATCCAGTTGCACATGTTCTACTATTGGTTACAGGTCCAGTTGAAGTTATCTGCTGTAGGTATTGGTTCAGTTCAAAATATCTACTCGTTTTATTGGTCCAGTTAACCAGTAGACAAAACATTTCTTACAGGAGTTAATGGTCCAGTTGAAACGATGCTACTGTTATTACTGGTTCAGTTCAAAATATGTACTGGAAGTCTTGGTCCATTCGAAAATACCTACTGAGTGCTGGAGGTTTTGGTCCAGTTGAAATTTCCTACTGGACATACTGGTCCAGCAGAATTTTTCCATTAGGATTTCCAATAGGGACTTGATAATTTTTTAGGCTAGTATGTTATAATTTTGGCATAAATAATTTTAATTTTTACCGTATTAGTCCTTCAGATTTCTCATGGTAATTATTAGCAAACGATTAAAAATTACTACATGCACACATGAAACGTCATGGTTATTGTAAGCGCGCAAAGGATCATAATACCGCAGGTGCTATTAATTAGTTCCTAATATTCAACAGAAAATCTCGTCGACGGCACATTTTAAAACGGATTTTTAACAAGGGAAAGACTAACGGTAAGGAAATAGAACTGTGGGGCCGTACTTGATGTGGAAAATGGCACTGGGAGGAATGTACCTTTAAAACCTTTGGGTGTCCGACCGGGGCACTTCAGGTTGTTGGGAACATCGAACACAAAAATTTAAATACACAGCAAACTACACACAGAGAAGTGGAAAAATAAGAAAACTAAGTGTGGCTGTAATTGATGAATCGCCCCCTACGTTTACGTCACACATTGGGAGGCTTCTGATTGGTGAGGCTTAATGACGCGTCGACAGCTTGGTCATTAGCGGCTTCTGAATGGTCCAAATGCAGTATGAAGGTTCTATAGACGATTGAACGAAAGCTCGGAAGCGGAGAATTCGGGAAAGTAATAAAATTTTAAAACAATTTACCGTTTTAAATTGGTTTCTAGCAATCCTAGGAACGTTTTTCATGACCAGTCAAAAAGAGTTCCCTTTTTTTTTATTTTTACATACTTAATGCACGGTGGTGACGTCACGATAACACATCCCCATGCTAAAAGTGGTGTCGTAATATACGGTTAATCTCAAAACCCACACACGTCACCTCGGTTAATTTTGATAAACCACACTTTTTTGATAATCACACTTTTTACGGGGTCTACACAACCCCTCCTCCACCATTAACATATTATAATGATCGACTTTGCAAAATTACCGAACATAAGACAAATTCAACCGGCACACCCCATTGCAATGCGCACAAACAGGCATATTTGCAACCTGCGACATTTTTCGTACTAACACTGAAAAAAAAAAAAAAGAAAAAACCTCGCGTACTATGCTAGGCCCCCACCCAAGGAGGAATGGCCCAACCCGGCAACCTTTCGTTCCGACTGTACGAAAACTAGGCTACTGATACTTTGAAATTCAATAAACTACTACTGAAGCCCACATCGCGTTTTATACTGTCTAATATTATTTAAACTAGTAAAGTATAAGAAATACTGCTTTACCTTAAACATGGAATTCCAAAACAAGGCCAGAGGGAAAAAAATCCACGTGGCCCGGTAGCTATTACTTGCTTAGACAGGAAGTTTTAGACCGGAAGTTACCGTTCAGGAATTTACATCAGTTGTGTGTAAAAGTGTTTAAATACATTACAATTCACAAATAAAATTTACAAACAAAAATCTTTAAAAACTCAAATAAGTCGGTAAGTTAGCTTAACGTCACACCTTACCATTAAAACACATATCCGTGACTAGTCGACGGTAATCACCAACTACACAATGCACGGTGGTGACGTCACGCTAACACATCCCCATGCTTAAAGTGTAGTCGTTATATACGGTTAATCTGAAAACCTACACACGTCACTGGAGTTTAATCCAACACCATTATGGAGTCTACACAACCCCTAATCCACCATGTGACCTAATGATCGAGGTTACCTAAACATATAACCAAAATTCAGCCAGCACAAACACCAACACAAACCAGCGTAAAGAGGCACACTTGTGACTGGCGACATTTTTCGCGGTAACCAACACGGAAGAAACAAACTTCGCAAGCTAAGCCTAACGGCAACGTTTTGTCCTGACGGTACGAAACCTAGGCTACTGACCCTTTGAAATACACGTAAAAACCTTCGATACACAAGCGAATAGCGCATTTTATATTCTAATCTTATCTAAACTATTAAAATACTTAAAAAATACGGTTTTACTTTAACCACAAAAGTCGGTGAGTAGGACTGGTAACGGGACGTCTCTCCCTTAGCTTGACTTCGTAGACAGGTAGTTTCTAATCCGGAAGTTTCCGGTCAGGAATTTACATAACAGTCGTATGTAAACATTCTTAAATTCATTACGATTCACAAATAAAATTTACAAATACAAATGTTTGAAAACTCAAATAGACTAAGTCGATAAATAAGCGTGTCATCACACCTTATCATTAAAACACGTATCCGTGAAAGATCGGCTGTTACCGGCGATAACAGCTCATTTGCTCGAAACGAAGCAGTCCATGTCTGAGTATAGGAGAAATTCACTCGTGCTTCGCACTCGAAGGTTTCCCCTATCCCCTCAACATTGGATTGCTCTGGTTCTCGCAAACGAGCAATTATCGCCGGTAATCGCCGATCTCTCACGGATAGCTCTTACTTTTAGCTGTTTATAGGAAATAAATCGTTTAGGCTGGTGTGATTTTATAATTAAGTAGGGTGAAGTGACGTAAGGCTTAATTCTGTTAGGCTGGAGTAAGGCTAAGGCTTTCCTGTAATGTGCGAGGCGAGCAGTTGTTGTATTATTAAGTAAAGAAATCCTTCAATTAATATATTTTTGTAGAAAGGGAGGCCTCTGGAGATGGGGGCTTGGAGCAATTGCCTCTTTTGCTCCCCCCCCCCCTTACCCTATAAATTCGGCCCTGATAAGCCCAGAAATAAATCAATTACGACTATAAGTTTGATGACCAACAGAACACCGTTGACAAAATACACACTGGTTCTTGGTTTTGGTTTTTTGGAGGGCTCGCAAGAGCAATTTTGAAATCGAAAATAACCATGCTTTCACCACTACGCTATTACCTCCTTACCTTTAAATTAGCATAGGACGGTCCTTATCTAAGTAAGCAAGTTCGGTTAGGATTGATGGAAGGTATAGATCCACACCTTTTAGAAAATTCTAATCATGTCCATTTTGGGCCATTATAGGGCTCGCAAGAGAACTTTGAACATGAAAATCACTATAACACCCAACGAAAAAAAAAGGAGCGTTTGTGCGAATTAAGGGCAACATATTTTAAATATGATTTCGGGGTTCAAGGGTTGCTTTTGTGTAAAAGAAGTATATCTCTCCTGTCCAGAATTGTGTGCTTTTGCTGTGTTTTTGTTGACGGTTAAGGAGTTACAGCCAAAAAAAACAGTTTTGGGGGTAAATCACTCCTCCTCCCGCAGGGAAGGGGTGAACTTGCTATCATAGCCTTTATTCCCAGTTATCCTTCATGAGCAATTGAGCATCCACACCAAATTTAACGCTTTTCACAAAAAGTGAACAATTCCACCATTTTTGGGCTCCAAGCCACTCTACTATTGATAATAGTAGTGTCAGAGACGGAAGAAGTCTTGTTTTGTGTCGTGAAAAGTAGACTAGGTAATAAAATCTAAACGAAGTTTGCATTAGTTGGACTGGTTATACATGAAATTCCCGGAAAGCCTATCCACGATAGTGAACTCGAAAATATGGGCTAAAAAATGTTAACTTTAGAAATTGAAGCATAAAATGGGCTCCAGAAATAATATTTCAAGACTTTCAAGTTATTGGCGTCACCAAACAACGAAGAAACAACGCACTGTTCCCTCATCGCTAGACGTACAACACATTCTCAGCACGATTATCCATCCTGACGACGGCCTAGATTCGGCAGCCACGCTTGCGGCTCGCTAACGCAACGCACATCAAGTCAACTTCGGAAGATAGCCTCTGGACCCATATGAAGACTCCTTACAGGTCACCATCGACACGACGGCTATCCCCATCTTTGACCTCCTCAAAGCCATTGAAGCCATCGTTCCTGGCGACTTTCTCTTCAAACCTGGCCCCATACCACCCTCAAAGAAGAATAGAGGCCATTCTACTGGTTTCGGCTTTGGTCTCTGTGATAGGAACAACAGGGATCAGCTAATCAACAACGCCCCTCACACCCTTACTCCACACCGATGGGTTCCTTTTGGGGAAAGGTGAACCCCTTGAACTGGATAAGGATCCTCCTCCGCCTCGGCCTAGCCGTTGAGTCCTGGTTCTTCCACCCATCCGGTGTCGGAGCTGCATACCCCAGACAATTTGAAACCTATCACCAGTCGGAATTCCTCGCCACTGAAGCCAAGATGGATTTTGGCACAGCCCTTTTCATCCCTAAATGGGCGGACGTCCCGACTTCGGTCCTTAAGGAAAATGACACGATCTTGCCTTTAGGCCTTCGTGCCACATCCCAGGAGGACATTCTCGGCACTGCCACCAATGACCTTTGTGAAAGGCTTTCCGTTGAATCCAGCCAATGGAACATCAAGTACGTACACTTTTTAATCTCTGAACTTTTCAAAAAGATGACTTTCGCCACGTTCCACGCCTTCAACTGGTTCACCAGAGCCCTCCTCAATTCAAGCCTACTACTCCGGGACATTGCGCTTGGGAAATCGTCAAATCTGAACACCTCCATCAAACACATCCTTCCTCTGCATGAATCGGACACACTGTTCAGGGGCCTAATTCTCACTCTCGCACCCCATTTGGACATCTCCCGGAATCCAAAGCTGCCACCCAAGCGGACTTGCAACCTGCCCTCTTGAAAACCACAACCGAACGCCTCCTCGTCATCCCCCTCGCCCCATCAACCTTCTAAAGAAGCTCAGCCAACAAAGCCTCTCAAGGGAACTCTCAACTCTCACGCAGTGACAACCGGTTCTTTCGAGGGGGCAGCCAAAACAACAACCAAAACCGCCACAGCTCCACACTGGACAACTGCAGCAGATACTCCACTCCATCCTCCAGGAACAAATTGCATCGCTGACAATGACTACACTCACTGCAAACCAGGTGGCGGACGTCTCCAACACTTTCTACTGGCTTGGAAACGAATCACATCCGACAAGTCGATACTCTCCATAATCTCCCCTGGCTTTCAACCCTCCTTCATAATAAAACCTCGATTTCCAAGGTCACCCCCCTGGGAATTCGCAACCAGACCTTCTCCCGCGCTGACCTCAAAAATAAACGAACTCCTCAACAAGAACGCTATTCGCATTTGCCCCGATCATTCCAAACCTCGCTTCTACAGCTCCATCTTCCTGAGACCAAAGAAGTCTGGCGGCGAACGAATGATCTTCAACCTGAAACCCCTAATCATTTTATGCACAAGTCACTTTAAGATGGAAACACTAGCGCCCATTGGTCTCTCTCTCTCTCAGACCCGAAGTGTGGGCTTTTCTCCTCTACTTTCGTTTTATGTACCAAAACAAAGTATACGAATTGCAGAATCTTCCGTTCGGGCTAAATGCTGCACCCCGAATTTTCACGCAGGTCTTGAAACCCGTCCTCAGTCGTCTACATCAACATCAAGTCACCACAAACGTCTTCCTCGACGACTGGCTGTTCAACAACAATTACCGTCAACAGCTACTCCACAACAGAGAATTCGCCATCAACCTTCTACACAGTCTGGGGTTCGACATCAACTGGGAAAAGTCGCGACTCGTCCCCTCCCGGATTTTTACCTTCCTGGGAGTGGAGTTCAACCTAGAAAACAGAACTGTGACACCATCATCCGAACGAAAGACCGATCTGCCACCAAGTTAACTAATGTAGCAAACTAATCCCACCAACTTATATTACCTCAGACGTTAAAATCAAACATTTAACGAAACTCTCCCTATCCTGACCCACCGACAATAATTGGGAAGCTAACTTTCAAAAGTCAGCAATATAAATATGGGCAAGCTGCAGAAGTTTCATCAAAAGGAACATGAGCGCCATCTTTAACTATAACTGGGAACCAGTCACCCAAGTCAACACACCACGTGCGAAATACAGCAACAACCCAAACACTGGACACTTCATCCACCAACTATATTCCTTCCTTACACGGATAACCAGCTCATAAGAAGTTTTTATATTTGACTAGCGATATCGTCCTCTTCGATGACTCCATCGGGGTCGATCCATGCTTCATGCAATTTCTTTGATTCCAAGAACATCACACAATTGAGCAATGATTTTTTTGACGCAAACTAATTGCAATTATTGCTCACAGTTCGTTCATCACATCCCTCAGCATGCATGCTCATGACGTCATAGTTTTATCAAGAAAAGTTTGTTTATGCATAATAAACTATGACGTTATGAACAGAAGTCATGAGGGTAAAATAAATTTGACGTTATATCTGCATGTCTTTTTCGCGTATTTGAGGGTATAAAATAAAGTTATGGCGGAAAAAATAGGCCTCACGGTTTTGCAATTTAATTATCCTTCATTTGGTCCTACTCCCATCTTTGTAATGTTTCCAAGAACATCACAAAATCGAGTACTGATTTTTTTTTTAAGCAAACTAATGGCAATTATTGCTCACAGTTCGTCCATCACATCCCTCAGAACACCTGCTCCAGGGTTCAGACAATATTTTAATTCTCAATTTCCCTGACATTTCCAGGTTTTCCAGGTACATCCAGTGGCAATTTCCAGATGTTTACAAGATGTTTACTTCGGGAAACATGAAGTAGCTAATGTTTTCATTAATATTTGTATGAAAATAAACCAACATCCAACAAAATCATCACAGATATTGGTACCAGCCTAAGATTTGAACATTGAAGTAAAATCTAAAATACTTGAACATATTAAAGCACAAATTAAAATATTTGCTACTAGCCTAAGATTTTGTTTCTGATCTGCTAATTCAGATCAGATCAGATCAGATACAAAGACACTTTTGCAAATTTCCGTCTTTTACCTGATTTTCTAAACAAATTTTTGTTTTCCCTGAAATTTCCCTGAGCTTTTGACTCTCTTTTTAATTTCCCTGAGAATTCCAGGTTCTCCGGGTTTTGTCTGAACCCTGTGCTCATGATTTCATAGTTTTATCAGGAAAAGTTGGTTCAGGCAAAATAAACTTTGCATGAACAAACGTCATGAGGGTTGAAAAAGAACTTTGACGTTATTTTTGCAGTGTTTTTCGCATATTTGAGGGTCATAAAATCAAGTTACAGCAACAAAAGTAGCCCTAACGGTTGCGCAATTTTATTATTTTTCATTTAGTCCTACACCCATCTTTGTAGGTGCCTTAGTTCAAGAGGAGTAGAGGTGCACACACCCACGCACATGTTAAGTTTTTAATGATGTTAGATACCATTTTTTGCCTTTTGTATCGTTGGTAAACAACGGTGTAAACCTATTTAGAAGTGCTGTTAGTCATATTTGATATTTAGCACCACCCACAATGGCGGAGACGCAGAAAATTCAAGAAACTCTGGTTTATCTTAACGGTTCTATTTCGGTTTGTCTTTTTTTCCCCAAAATGTGCCACATACCGTAGTTGTTCATCAGCATACTTGTAACTTTTACTGAAGTTTGACGATAAAATCACATTGCATCGTAAATTAGCTGACACATGACCGATATTGTATGATTGTATCTCGTTGGTAACATTGTGATGCGGCCATAAAACAAACCCCAAATCGATTATTTAATTTTATCATGACTCACGTTACGATCTTAGATTATCAGTAGTTTTCTCTTCCTGAGCGATTCCCTTTATTTATTTTTTTTTTTTTTAATTTTTAAATCATTATTGAAACTAGGGCAGCCCCTCCCCTCCCCTTTCCCCATATATGGCCGGTTTTTTATAGCATTGTTGTGATTTCCCGTTAACAGTCGCCAAGCTTTCATTAGATTTAGTTGGTTCCCGGGTTAAGTGACATAGAGGCATAGATCCCGTTTGCATGAAAATATTATGACTGGAAAAACATGACGTCATCAGTACTGTGCATCTCTGTTGAAAATACACTTCGAATCATTACTTATACAGACAACTCTAAGGAAAGAGACAGAACAAAAAAGAATTAAGATTATTGAGATACTCCCACTAATGATTTCAACAGAATAAATATTATCGAGATTCCCACTACGGAAAACAAAAACTACTTCTCGTTCGTACGGAACTTTATATATTAACAATCAAGCAGAACAAAAAAACCACGCCTCGTTCGTACGGAACTTTATGTATTAACAAACAAAACCAAAAACATACACATGGGCTGAGCGACCAAACCGTACCAGTGCTGCAAACGGCGCATCCAACACTACCTGTGTTGGCAGTATTAGCCAGCCAGTATTAGCCAGTCAACAATTTTTTAATGCAACGATGCTTGAGCGTGCAGCCAGTGATTTGAGTCATAACATGCGCTGATTGAGTGAGCGAAGCGAACGAAAATCTGCGTTTGTTAGCCACTGTGCGCAACAATTGTATTGAACAAACTTAATTCGATGACAGCGTTTGTTAGCCAGTGTGCCAGTTGCATTGAAGAAACTTAATTCGGTGAGCATGGTACACATGAGCAACCAAACCGTACCAGTGTTGGAAACGGTGCATCCAAGACCAGCCGTGCGTAGCACGGGCTTCCTCTAGTTACATAATAAGAACAAACGAATCGTCATTGATGCATTGGTAACCAATCATTTTAGATATGGTATTGAAGTGTATTGTTTTACTTCTTTAACACTTATTGGTAGGCTACAAAAAGTACAAAATAAAATTTTAAAGGTCCTTTTCAGAAAACGTAACCACTACAAATCTTCTAAGGAATTATTTAAGGAAAACAGAATTTTAAATGGAACTTAACTGAGAGACTTTATAGTTATACGAAGAAATTACCTTTGCAACGATTTCAAAATTAAAGATGAATTTAAAATGAGTTGCCTTCGTGATAAAACATTAAGGTTCAAGATTCCACTGATTAAAAATAATTACGTCGCAAAGAATAAACGTTATTATATTCCAAAAATTTTTAATTTAATTCCGTCAAAATTACTCCATTTAACTCGCTACACTTCTGTCAAACATAAAATAAAAGAGTGGCTAATTGGCGACTAAGTTTTAGTTTTATTCTTTATTTATTGTTTTTTTTTTTTTTGCGTGTGTGTCTCTGATTATTTTTTTCCCCAATACTGCATGTGTGATTTAATTTTTGTGTGCATATTTTTTATTTATCTAGATTGTGAAATTGTGACCAAATGTGTAGCCACACAAGGACGTTACGGACCTGCAACACTATCTGAATAAAGTTATTATATTATCAGATTTATGGACAAAGGAATTTATCAGATTTATGACAAATGTTGATTAAAAAGTTGATAAAAGTGTCGTCTTCTCAAAAACTGCCTCCCCATAGAGATGTTGTGTCATTGTCATTTTTATGATTAGCGTTTGATTTGCTGATATATAGGTCGTAGCGTTCCACCAGAGAGTTCTTTTAGTTCGTTTGCTAGCACCGAGATGAAGTTGTGGATTTTGGCAGTTGGGCTGGTAGCTGTGTTGGCTATCAAGGCAGAAGGTAAATTTTTAGTAGTAATTGTGGCCGACGAATAACAGTGTAATTTTTTCCCCGATTTCTGTCAGGGGAGGAAGGGCCTGCTGTTGTATTTAGTACCAGGCCTCCAAAATTTGATGTGGGGGACCCCGCCGGTATCCATGAAATATCAGACTCACGGGTAGGTCTGTTTTAGTCTTCTGAACAGCCGTACCGGCTGAGGAGACTATTGCAACGACTTTGTCCGTCCGTCCGTCGCTTTTTTTCAACTTCGGAACGGCACCAGATAGAGTCGACCACGGTTTACAAATTAGAGTCAGTGTCAAAAGTTAGCTTAAAAACACGGCAAACTAAAACATCGTTACTTCCTTATAACTGATTGGCTTCCTCGACGGACCTAAATGGAATAATAAAATTTAATCGTCGAATTGAAATCATAAGAATAACCAGCAAAACAAAAGGATTTAACTTCGTTTAAAATAGTCTCGTCACATTGTTGCATGAAAGAATTAGCTTACCGTCGAACCAAATTCTCCATTAGGCCTATACGCTACTTAACGAAATTACAACTGCAGTTAAAATGTTAGACCTGCAAACTGAAAGTTTATGCCTAAAATCACGTTAACCATGGCAACGTCTAGTTGCTACCAGTGGCTTCATCAACAGCACTATTTTACCACTTCGTCTCTACATAGCGTCTCTCCCGTCACTTCCCTTCCACCGATCATATACGTTGTGCATGACGTTGTAACATTGTAACTATGTGCCCGCAGGTGCACCATGTTGCACAAATGAATAGGTAAATGCAAATATTAAAACTGCAAGTAAAAATTAGGCCTAAAAGCTGACAATTACGCCTAAAATGTAAAATAGGCCTAAAAGCTAATACATTTTTCACCGGCAATTGTGATGATTACTGCTTTTAGATTATATAATAGAGATCGCTATATTGCAGTGCGTGACAGAGGTGTACACCTCAACATTGGAAATGGCGGCACTGTACGGAAGACCGGATGCGACTAAGTATTCACTGCAGCCGCTTGTTTTCAGAGTTTTTTTTTTTTTTTAATTAAAGAAAGAAAGATGCCACGAAGTGAACAAACACTTATTTGTGGCAACATTACATTACTATCAAATGAATACTTTCAATACTTTCAAATGAACACAATTATTGCGTTTTAATGGCGCCTGGAGTAACACTCACAACAGCAGAAAGTAAATGGAAACTAAGTGGTATAAGGGTGAGGCAAGTAAAGTGTTACGAGCCGATATCCTATGAATGGCTAATGAGAGAATAATAATGATAGAAATGCAATGGTGGATGTGATGGGGACGTAACGCTAGAAAAAAAGGAATGACCTTGAATTGATTATTTCAAGGTCATCTTCGTGCTATCTTCCAAACAAGATACGATACGGCAGAAAAGTAAATTAGAAAGTTGGACGCAAGGAGACAATATGCCCAACACCTCCCCCCGCCCCCAAAAAATTTCAAAATCGGATAATAAATAAAATAGTTACGATGATGTTTAAAAGCTAACTCTGAACATGCTGGTTGCACTGTAGTAAAGCCAACTTGGTTTTACTACAGTGCAGCCAGCATGTTCAGAGTTAGCTCCGAACGGCCATAACTAATGACCAGTCCATTAGAGCAGTTCGCAAAAGTAAGTAAGGCGAAAGTACAACACCCCAATTCGACGATTTTTTAAAACTCAAAATGCATCTGTTTTATATGGAATTAAAAAAACATGACTTTCGTTTGATGATGGCTGAGTCAACAAATGCGTTGGTTTAAGATATGAAAAGGCTGTGATGCTGCATAAAGTGTAGACTATGGTCAATTTCAAAATATTGATTGTAAATTAAAGGTACGACTGTAATTCCTGATTTGGGCAAACGCTGATTGATACAGAAACAAATTTCTTCACTCCTTGGTTGTGCGGATACCACAAAGTTCGTAGGTCGTTCAGCCATTAAACGTTAATTAAGTAGTTCTCAAGAGCGCACGCATGGAACGTTTTTTTAAGCCATACTCTAAAACCAAAAAAAAAAAAAAAAAATCTGCCGATCACGCATCAACGCTTTCACCAAACACTTCCTGGAGCCGATGACCGTATCAGTCCAAGCTCCACTCACATGGTCGCCTGGAAACGAATCTAAGGGACGTTCAGCGGCGTGTCACACCTCAAAAACTTGGATCTAAAAAAACATTATCCAATGTGCAGCATTTTCTCTTTGAACATGGCTGAACCTCTCATAAAACGCACTCCACAACAAATGTTAAGCTACTGGAGTTTTTTATTTGGCAAAAAAAAAAAAAGCCATCGCCCTATTGGAAAAATCGCGAATAAAAAAAACAAACAAAAAAAACAATGCAGGCCCGCATCATTTTTTTTTGCCACTCCTGAAAACCAATTAATTAATTTTGGGTGGCCTAATTTGAACCAGATTCCAGGCCTTTTCTAGGCTCTGTACTTCTATTTTCCGTGCCATTTTTGGACTCAGTAATTCCAGTTTTTCATGACTTGCAATAGGATTAACGTTAAACTGAATGGCGCTTTTATCTTTTCTTTCTTTTTTTTTGGAGGTGGTGATATGGGGGGGGGGGGAGAATCATTAAATTTAAATGCTGATTTCTTTGGCATTAATTTAAGCATGCAATTTACAACTAGTTAGGGGCAAACTGTGTTTCAACCAGGAAATTATTCAGTTCTCATACTTGACGCTGTTCGACAGCTTATGGGTTGACGGCTGAACGCGTCGTGCGGTGCGTGCATATAGTTAGTGCCCCCCCCCCCCTCCAACCACTTTGTCCAATACGAAAGAAATAAGGCCCAATAACTAGTGCTTAATTAGTGCTTCCATTCACATAATTAGTGCTTCATTACATGACGAGAAGACGCTATTTTAGTCGTGTGTGTGGGGGGGGGGAGCTGTGTGCTAGAATCCCCCCCCCCACTTACTCCAAATAAAAAGTAACATGCCCCAATATTTAGCGCTTCGTCCGTTCTTCCATAACCTTAATTAGTGCTTCATTTTTTCATGTCAAAAAAGGGTTTCAATAATGGGGCCAGATCCCCCCTCCCACACTCAGTTCAATTCCAATGAATGTAGACCAATAATTAGTGTTAATTAGAGCTTCATTACATGCTAAGACGCTATTTTAGTTGTGTGGGGGGAACACTGTGTTAGAATCCTCCCCCCCCCCCCACTTACTCCAAATAAAATGTAACATGCGCCAATATTTAGCGCTTCGTTCGTTCTTCCATTCTCTAACTTAGTGCTTTATTTTTTCATGTAGAAAAAGGGTTTCATTGGTGGGGGCCAGACCACCTCTCCCACACTTAGTTCGATTCGGATGAATGAACCCACACTTTTGACACTTCCGGTTCACGCGACCAGGAATGCACAGGTCACCAACAACCAAATACAGCGTGCAAAAACGTAAAGCAATAAACGCGAATAAAAGGAATTACGCAACTAGCCGTAATGCCGCGAATGAAATCCTATCACTGCTAACTATCACATGTCTGGCCCATAGCTAAGTTTATTCCCTCCGTCTAACTCCCCCTCCCCCCCCCTCCACAAACTGAAATGGAATGACCTCGTTCATACTGATACGCGATACACCTATATCACCGTATGTTTTGAAACAGTTCCCAAACTACAAACGCACAAAAAGAATTATTTACCTTGCCAGAATGTCCCGGCTAAAGTCTAGAACACACCAATACCTGGTATCCACCTGAAATTGATTCCAAATGGCTTGAACACCTCCCAACATTCTCCTTCGGAAACTCGAGCTTCCATTCAAACGAAGTGTCTGTCGAATTCCTACGCCCCCCCCCCCCTTCCCTCCACAAACTTGGGCTAATCTGCCAAAGGACTTGTCCACCTAACACCCACCTCCCCCTTCACAAACTAAAATGGAACGACCGTCATTCATATTGACATACAGATTACCGTATTTCTTGAACTAATTTTCACAAACACAAACACAAAAACGTTTTAATTAACTACGAGTTAGCTTGACTTCCCAACCGTGGTATAAATTAGTTATTGGTGAAAACTCACGGTTATCGATTTTTGACCCACGGCTGCAATGATTGCATGTCCCGGCTCGAGTATGTAAATCTGACTCGTGCTCCGCCCTCGAAGAACATATTTGCATACTCAAGCCGGGACAATCATCGATCCAGTCGTAGGTCAAAAATCGATAACCGTGAGTTTTCACCAATAATTAATTTATACCACGACTGCGATGATTGCTCCGCACTCGACATATTTGCATACTCTCGCCGGGCTAATCATCGCAGACGTGGGTTAAGAACCGATAACCGTGAGTTTCTCACCAATAACTATTACTTCTTGTTTCAACTGCTGTAAATGGAAACAACACAGGCGTTTTACAAGAACAAAAGCAATTTTCCAGGATACAATAATTTCATCAAGTGATTACCCAAAATTACCGTGCGAGTGAATTTCAGGCTTTTCTCGCCTGATATTGACGATTTGTCAGAATTCCATAATTTTTCAAGCACTGGAAAAGGGCAGTAACTAACTGCCGGACTTTTCCAGTTTTCTAGCTAATGTACGAACCTTGTTATTTTTATTATTATTTACAATTTTTGTGCGTAATTTTTTTTAATTTTTATTTATTTATTTTTTGCAGCTCAGAAGAAATTAGTTTGTTACTATGGCAGCTGGGCTGTTTACCGTCCTGGTAATGGAAGATTCGATGTTGAAGACATTGACCCTTCCCTGTGCACCCATATCATTTTTGGATTTGCGGGACTTGACCCTGTCAGCTACACCATAAGAGTTCTGGATCCCTGGAACGAACTGTTCGATAATTGGGGAAAAGGTATGGTCGTTTGGTTGTCATTTGCGTATTTTTTTTTTTTAACTTGGCACCTGTATGAAGCAGATCGAAGGATAACTTGTGTAGATGTCTGTATGTATACAATAACTTTTTAGCACATTACCTGACTCAGTTCAAATTTTCAACGTACATTCTGCCCTGAATCGATGGATTGTTTGGTTGTGGTTATAGTCCGTAGGAACCTTCTATGATGACTCTTTAGAGAAAATCAAGGCCGGCTGAGATAGTATAGCTGCGTTACTGATTCCACTCCAGGCCCGTAAGCTTGGTGCTCTTCCGGTATTAGTTAGTGACAGACAAGCCAGGAGTCGTCAAGTACCGTGCGACATGAGAACCAACGGGGAGAGAGCAGTGACATTTGCCGTCATATTGGCACCAGTATGGGTTTTGGAGGGCATAACTGCAAGGTGCACTACATAAAAATGGAGGGAAAAACAACGGAAGAGCAGATTTCTTAGGCTTAAAATAACGTTGTTTTCTCCAACAACAAAAATCGCACGTTTTAGGTCTAAGAAATCACTCTTCACAGCATCGGCTTCAGTATGACGCCCTTCTGTTTCTCTCTGAAGTGCCCCTTGCAGCTAACCCATTAAGGCTCCAGCATAGAGTTATATACAATAATACTACGTCGTGTCACTGCTCTATTGGATTCGGAACAAAACTTATGCGGGAAAATTCGTCGTTTACTCAGCTACCTGTTAAACTTTAAACGCATGAAAAATAACGATCAAATTGCGAGATCTGGCGCATATTGAGGGCTTTTCACGCATTCACTCTGTCCAGATACAAATTCTTTTGGCCGGGTTCTAGGCCACACGGAACTGGACGACTCCTGGCGTGTCTGTCGCTAATACCGGAACAGCAGCAAGCTAACGGGCCTAAGGAGTGGAGCGCATCTCAGCTGACCTTGGAGGAAATAATTCTAGTTCACAGATCGCACTTGGGTGGCGCCACTAGATCTACACGCAACGTTTTGAGCCCTCAATATCTTAGGCGCTATGGGACCGTA
>JAHWFP010264397.1:0-43523 GCA_023313725.1 Lithobius niger
TTCCTACCCCCACCCCCATATTTCTAAAACAATTACATATACTATAGAGATTACTATTTATTTTTGACTTGGGCAGTTTCGGCCCCTTTACGCAATGTTAAAGTGTTAATATCCTTGAAAACGACAAAGCTCAGCTCGAAACGTCGCATTTAGTGTTTAAATTTATGCACTTTTAGGCTAATTCAGATCATTGTACCAGACAACTGGATATTACTACCAGAAATGTCAACTGCAAGTTTCCGCCCAGCGTTTAAGACGGTGTGAAGCTACAGGCCAAAGTCGTGAATTAATCAGTTTAAAGTAACAAGTATAACTGCACTTACTACAATTCCTTGATGTTACCTTACTGAAAGTGGCATTTTGTCCGCACACTGATAATGACTGGTAATCGACCCTACCAACTTATAAACCTTTGGAGCAGTCTCTTCATTCGACTACAGGCTTACGGTGATAAGTAGAAGATAGTTTCGATAAGGAAATATAACATTGTAATGAAATTACAAAATAAAATAATTTACTTTTGTGCCAGTGAGACGTATTTGAACTACGTTGGTGTAAGGGAGCCTTCACAAATTATGTAACGCCTGGAGGGGGAGGGAGGTTGAGTAAATGTGTTACCATGCGTTAATGATTGGGGAAGCGGGAGTATGACGAAGTGTTACGTAACATGCTAATTTTCGCAACACTATTTTTCGCTAAATTTTTTCTAAGTAATTTAGCTAAATTCTTTTTAGCTATTTTTGTCTAACTTATGATCGCGACTCAACATTTTTTTTTTCAAAATCACTGATCATTTCCCTCTAGGTACTAAATACAGCTTACAAAAACGAATTCATAAGAAAGCAATACAATTGGTGGGCGGGAGTCATACCAAGTTTTATGTAGTTTCAGGTGGGGGGTCATGCCAAGTGTTAGACTTGTGTTACAACGGGGGAACGGGGAGAGTCTAAATTAAAAGAAAAAAGTGTTACGTAATTTGTGAATACTCTATAAGGAACGTTTCTCAAAATGTTCGAAAGATGGGTAGCGCGTACTATGACTGAACTGATAAACTGCGCAAAACTTTATTATCTCGTACGTCGTCAGGCTGTTCGTGAGTGGTGGTCATCCAGTTTTCAGACATATTGTTAAATATTGTCCGTTCACATTGCAGTGGTGTCATTTCATAATGGGTGTGCAAAATCCAGGGTCCTAGGGCTAGGAAGGGCGGTGGAGAGAGGGGGGGGGGGGGTCCATGCCCTAAAGAAGATCTCCTTTATTCATCAGCTGATTTTAGATTAGGTTTGTAAAAAAAAGGGTTAACAGAGAAAGGGCCCCAGAGCCCACCTTCCCAACTCCTCTATTTACGCATAGCGACGGCAGATGGCGTCGGCATAAGTATTGCTGATACCTGGGTGTGCTTGGTGTAGTTTTTGTTTGGGCCGGAGTTGCTGGCGTATTAAATGTTAGATATGATTGAAGTCATCACTGCAGCAAAACTATAAAAAAAATAATATCTCCATTCCTCTTCAATATTTTTCGATGAAAATTGGCCAGATAGTAGATAAGTATGAAAGTATATTTATAAGCATGATATAAGTATGGAAGGTGATGGAAGGTATATTTATACCAAAAATTATGTAATTCTGTGCAAGAGTAAAAGTAGGGAGCGACACGTAAATTTGAAAACTGTTCTCCTGTTGTTGTTGTTCTTCTTCTTCTTCTTCTTCTTCCTGTGTTCCACCGTTCAGAAAAAAGCTACTGCACCTACCTAAAATCTAAAACATGGTCTAAGCCAGAAATTTCGTTGGCCTTCATTCTCAAAGACCACTTTTTTTCGATGGTCGAGCCATTCCATAGTTACGGGATCCTGAACGATCATTTTTACTGTTTTACATTGTTTTAGACATTGTAATTAGGGAACAATGCTAATCGGGAAACGCCTGGTAGATATTCTTTGTGCACGTGTTACGTCTTTGCTAAACAGTTGATTGTTGTTGAGAAAGATTAAATAATCTAATCTAATAATCTAATAATAATAATAGGGCCTTAGGGCTTCGGGCAGATGACCAGGAGTGGTTAACGCTCGTTAAACCCTTTAACCCTTTTTTAAATAATCGATCGATTGTTAGTATGTAATTGGGCGTACGGCTTTGGGCCAGGGCCCGTAGAAATAAATTGAATTGAATTGAAAGAATACGCGTTTTAGCGAAACGCAGATAGTTTTAAACCAAATTAAGCTACGCTGTTAATTTCGAGGCCAACAGGCGAATAGGCCTCGAAACTGGCCGTTAGAAAGATTTGATTGGCGTATTTATTTCATAGATGCAGGCTTTCAGAGCTGAGCTGAACTGTTTCAAAGTGGACAGCAACAATTACTGCATGCGCGCGCGTTCACTTCACACCTTTACAATAGGAAAAAAAATTACTGCCAACAATTATTCATCCGCGCCAAGTTAGGCAACAAACATCACATCAACTCAATTCAATTATAACACTAATTCCAGTTTACCAGTTTTTATTCCCCATTACTGCACGCCATGTATCTAGACACGCTAGTGTGTCGCGCCAAGTTAGCCAACAAACATCACAACAAATGTCACATCAATGCAATTGTCGAGGTTGTAAACCATTGTAGCGCGACGCCATAGCGTCAGTGTCTTATATCTTGAAGCATAGTAGGGCACATTTCAGGTACTTGGGGAGGAGGGGGGGGGAATAATAATGCGGTACAATGCTTAAATTGTGTTGAAATCGAGAGCAATGGCCTACCTGACAAAAATTAACTCGTGTAGGAATGCCAGCTAAGCTACTTTCAATTCAAAATCTGACCCTCAACAACGTTGAAAATGTGTTACTAGTTACTACCTAGCTAGCTAGTCCGCTCATCCCCATGTTAAATCCTATAGGGTGATTATTCATCGATTCCGAGATAACGGGAAGGCTTCCAGCTTTGAAATTGGATGAATGGGTGCAGTACATTACGAACTGGGTACCTTTTATGGTTTGAAGCCTGGAGGCGTAACAGGGAGGGCGCGTAAGTACGAAAATATAGTTATAACCATTGTTAGTATTGTCGGCATCGTCTCTCATTGGACGGCCAAAGTTCAGACAATGATAACGTGTATACTAACGTGCGTGCCTAGACACACACTACTGTATCACGATAAATCTAAACAACGTTGCCAAAGAAATTGTATTCACGTCCAATTCACGAAAAATAACCCAACTGTAAAAACAAAGCAAAATAAACAAAGCCAAAAACTGGTTAAGAGGCCACCAAGTTGAGAGTGCTTCGACCCGTCAAAGGAGTGATATCAACACACCAAAACTAAATAAAACAAATTGCAACAAAATTTAAACTAAACCAAAAACCTATAAAGAGGTGACTAAGTTGAGAAATGGTTCGGCCTATAGGCAAAAGGTAGTAGCAAAGTGTTGAAAACCAATTTCTTGTTGACGTGGCACTTTATTACAAATCTGCACGGTAGTGGGGTTGAGTAAATGCACAATTTTAAAAAAAGGAGTGATATCATATCAAAAACTAAAACTGGTAAAAGTGGCGGCCAAGTTCCGAATGGTTCGGCCCTTCAAAGCAGTGATATCAACACACCAAAACATTTGCCAACTTAATAGCACCGAATAATACTATGGACGTTAAATAAAAACTTGAACATTCCTATCGAAAGTAGTAATGTTCTAGTTTTCATTTAACCTTCGAACTATTAAGCGGTGCGAATTAACTTGGCAAATGTTTTGGTGTGTTGATATCACTCCTTTGAAGGGCCGAACCATTCGGAACTTGGCGGCCCCTTTTACCAGTTTCGATTTTGATATGATAAGGTACACGGATTACAAAGAAACATGACAAGTGTGCCGTAAAGAAAGAGTTGCATGATTGAAGTTTCACTTTACTTGTTATATACACTGATAAAAATTGATGATTTTTAATATAAATAATCAAACGTACAATTCAGAAACTTGCATCTGTCCAAGTGCTGTTGTGCTTTAAGAATATTTGTCATTTGTAAAGCACAACAGCACTTAAACAAATGTAATTTTCTGAATTGTATGAGATTCATTTGATTATTTTATTTAAAAATCATCAATTTTTATCCGTGTACAATATAACAAGTGAGGTGAAATTTCAATCATGTAACCCTTTCTTTACGGCACATTAGACTTTTTTGTATGTGATGAATGTTTGTAGTAGCACTTTAACAGACAGAATGCCTGACGTTAGAGGGAAAGTGTTGATTACATAGAGCTTAGGTAGGGTGTACCCAAGATTGGATCCAATGATAGGGACAGAGTGGACCATATAGGTAATGCCAGTTGCCCGTAGTAAACACCTGGGTGAAATTCGTACCTGCTTTCAATGATTACCGCCAGAGGGTTCCGTTGTCGAGTGAACCAAAGTTTATGGTACTGAGTGTCCTCATGGAGATAGAAAGTAGAATAAATAGAATAGAATAGAACAGACTTAACTAATAGTAAGGGAACAGTTCAAGCGATTTTTAAAAGAGTTCACAGTTTTGACAAAATTGACGGTTGACGGAAAAGAGTTCAATGTGTGGAACACACGTTAAGTGAAAAAAAAAAAAGAAAGATTTTTTAGCACCACTAAAACAAAATGATCACGATAAAATACTTAATATAGTCGCTTAAAAAATTGTAGGTCACATTAAGACGTTACATTTATTTTAGGAGATATCAGAACTGCCTCACCAAAGTTCTTTTTTTTTAATGCGAGATCAACATTCAGTTTTAAATGGGTTGTAGTTACGAATGGAACTAAGTATAACGTATGCTTTACACGCCAAGAAGTGTGCTGAGCGAGCTGCTCAAGCTAAATCTTTTTCCTTGTTTCAAATTTCTTGTAACGAGCTAAATACGGTTTGAATCGAACACAAAATAAGTTCTCCAACTTACAAAGAAAAAACAAGAACACTACTGTGATCTATGGAGCTTGATTTTGTACGGCATATGTGATAGCACATATTGTTGTTGAAAATTTACAAGCTAAGGCTCGAATGTTCAATGGACGGCAGTGATGGGGGGGGGGGGGGGGGAGTAACCAGCCTCCCCCTCCGCCCCAAAAAAGAAAAAAAATGTAAGATTTTTTGTATGGCGGGAAGAAGGGGTTTAGACTTATTTATGCTAAATTTTTTGGGTTTAAATAACAGTACGCAGTTTCTGTTACCGCCACCCTAGTTTTACTTGGCGGGACGGAAAAAAAAACACAACTACAACAACCACAAAAAAACGCTGTTCCTACACATATTTTGTGACGAGGCCCTGTGGTAGTCAGAATGATCACAATGTTTAGGAATTTTCATTGTTGTTAGAAATAAATGTAACTTAATGGCTATGGTCTTTGATGAGAATGCTATGCATGCAAACCGACTGAGCTGGGGGCTGAGCTGTAGCTGGAAATTGTTAAAATATTGTAAACCATTAACACCTCCAATCTCATTGCACGAATGTGAAAAATAACTAGCACACTATGACGAGCAAGTACTTCAGCACATTTGTTTGTTTTGAGTTTCGTTTTGCCATTTCAAGGATTTTAATCTTTCTTACTTTTTTTGTTTTTAAGGTTTCTCAGATCGTGAAAAACTCGTTAAAAAGTTAAAACTGAAATTTTGAATTAAAATGCAAAACTCCCTAGTGGCGTGGCGCGCCGAAAAATTAACGGCGGCGGGCAACAGCAGCGTACCGAAATTATTTTTCATGAGCAACGGCGTGCGGAATATTGGGAAAATCATCATCATCATCATCGGCGGCGGCATGGCGTGGCGTGGCGTGGCGGCGCACGCAAGGCCAGCATACGCAAGGCCAGCTGAGATAGTGTTGATCCAGGAAGCAGCTACTATCTCAGCTGGCCTTGCTCATATGACCGCGATCATTTCTTCTAGTTGCTGTCTAGCGAGCCTAACGTAAATCCCACATTGCCAATTGTAGCATAATACATTCGAATACAATTTTTACGTTCGGAGTAGTACCACTTACATTTCATAATACGTATTTACTAGTTTGTTAGTTCAGGTGGTCTATAGTTGCGTCCATTCGTGGTCCAGAGTTACGTCGGGTCGACAACGACAGCCATGTTGATATTAGAGATAACAAATACATGAGGTCAGAGTCGGCGCATTCGCAGTCCAGTTTATTAAGGAAAAGCGGTCTTGGAAAAGCCACCTACATTAAAGGCCGTATCGTATCAGACCAAAAAACGCAACTAAAATCAACAATTGACATAGAAGCAAGCGCAAGTTTGCTAGGTGCTGCCATCTCTACACCAAGCGGTGAAATTTCAAATTGACCGACAAGCAGTGCCGGAGCAAGGCGTTTGAGCGCCCGGGGCCAATAACTCATTGAGCGCCCGCTTTGTATAGCAGATTGCAACCTCCCCCTCCCCCATGCCTCTACTGATATCTACCCAAAAATGAACCCATCACGATGCCAGAGAGATAATGCCAACACACCGAAAGCACACGAATCTGACGCTAAGGCGTGAGACAAAAGTATTTACATTTGAAGGATTACTAATATATTTAGTTTATAATAGAGGTGCCCTCTGACTGACAAGAAAAATAACACGAACATGAATTTGGAACCAATTATTTAATTTTCGACCAGGAATTTTGGCGTTGTTCACACTAAAAAAGTTAACACATTAAAAAAGGCCACAAATTGCGGACTTCATACAGCCGCTATATTGTACGGTTTTCCATCAATATGGCTGTTGGAAGTCCACAATTTGTGGCAGCTTTCACTTTTTTTAGTGTTTTAACATTTTATTGTGAACAAGTCCCAAATACCGGGCCGAGTATTTGTTTAAGTATTTGTTTTGCAAGATTCATGTTCTTGTGAGTTTTCTTGCCAGTAAAAAAGTACCTCTATCATAAGCTGACTAATTAATTTTCAAGACCAGTTGTATTTAGGCTAGCTTCGCCAAACGAGAATTTATTAAAGTTCAATTTTCTTTTTTGGAGTGGGGTGGGGCAGCATTTTTGGCGCCCTTTCCTCTTTCGGCGCCCGGGGCGGCCGCCCCCTTCGCCCCCCTCTTGCTCCAGCACTGCCGACAAGGGTTCCAAATTCTGTCAACCGATGACGTCACTTGGCAAACTTGTCGCGTCTGTATTTGTTTCGCCTTCTAGCGGAGCATTGTGGAAGGCAAAGATGATACAGCCTTTACTGTAGGTGGCTGTGTCTTGGGTGATGCGTCATACCACGCCGACCACCATGCCGACCATGTGATACCATGCCATGCGTCATACCATGCCGACATACCATGCCGTCATACCATGCGTCATACCATGCCGACCATGTAGGTGGCTGTGTCTTGGGTCATACCACGCCGACTTCGCTTGCTAGCGTGCTTGATTAGGTAAATCAAGCTCCAAAATAGTGAAAAAGACAATGCTCGTTCCGTGAGACGAAAAGTCTGAACACCGCGCTGTTTTTTGCTGTATTCCGTCCCATTTTTAATCATCTTACAACCCCTACGTTCGTTGGAGGTTTTTAGTTCAAATCCCTAAGGTTTTTACTCAGTGGCGTGTAAAGGGGGCTTGGGGGTATTTCCACCGCCATTTTTGGAAAAAAAAAATGCCCCTTTTTGCCCTTTTGAAGAAAAAACATGCCATATTTTGCTTTTCTGCACTGAAAAATGCTGATCGCGACGTGGAGAAAGGGCCTAGAGCCCTAAAAGGGCAAAAAAAGCTAGGAAGCCCAAGAAAGGGGCCAAAAATGTTAAAAAAGGGAGTTACAAGCAAAAAAAAAAAGTCCCCAGAAAAATCAAGTCTCAGCGTGTCCTTTCACTGAAAGTTGCCCCTGGCCTCTCGGAGGTCTGTATACACGCTAATTTTTTAATGTTATCTTACTAGACTTCTTTTTACTCTAAAAACGTCTAGTAAAAGGTTCGAAACTGAGTCGATTATTCTGTACGTCTACTCGTTTTCTTCAGATGTTTCAAGACTCCAACAAATAAAAAAAAATAGATAAAAACTTCTGAGGGATTCTGCCTACAAGAGTTAGGCCGCTCGCGCACTGGCCGCGCGGCCACGTCCGTTTTTCATTAATAATTCTCGATTACGTGGTGAAAAATGAACCTGGAGCAAGTACGGTCGCTCTGTGGCCGCCTGCGCGCCGCCCGAGAATTCAGCGGCCGCGGCGACAGGCTGGCAGCTGCGCCCAAGTGCGCGTTGCTACTTACACCGTAAGCATTCTCGTTGGCAGAGCGGCTTGGCCTCGCGGTTAGGTTGCTGCAGCCAATGAAAATGATTAGTGCGTGGTTTTACATAAACGGTAAGCATTCTCATTGGCTGTAGCGACCTGGCCACGCGGCCAAGTTGCTCAGTGCGCGGGCTGCCTTAGGGCCACAGCGCACACAGCGGCCAAGCTACGCGGCCAATGAGAATGCTTACGGTGTATGTAGCACACTTGGCCGCAGCGGCCTGCCTGTCGCCGCGGCCACTGGGATCCCGGGCAGTGTGCAGGCGGCCACAGGGCGACCGTACTTGCTCCGAGTTCATTTTTCACCACGTGATCGAGAATTATCAATGAAAAACAGACGTGGCCGCGCGGCACGTCGCTGTGTTTTTTGGCCGCCACGACCACTGGCCGCGCGACCTGGCCGCTCAGTGCGCAGGCGGCCTTAGGCCTACTTTCTTGCAGCCTTTTCAAACTTGGTGATATTTTGCTGATTCACTGCAGTTAAGTAAGCGCTACACACTTCACACTACAACGCCTAGTAATCACATTTGTCTGTTTTCTGTCAACATTATCAGTAACAATGGTAAGAAGATAATGGTATCTTCTGAATAGAACACAAAAATTTGTTTTGCACTTCTAACAGTTAAACAGTGACATTCGCAAGCAGCTCTTTAGGGCGTTGGCAAAATATTGTGGTAAGCGTATATTTTTTTCCCCTTTAAGAATTACTGGTTTCTTTTGTTGGGTTGGAACAGTGGAGACGGTACGGAGATGGGCTAGGATTGGTAATGATTCTCCCCCACCCCTCTCCCTTACCTCCAATACTTTCCGTGTCCACCCAGTTGCACCTCTAGAAATTTAATTTGTGCCCTGGTGACGAAACGAACTACACAGAACGGCAAGTCCACTGTAAGGATTCTCAGGTACATAATTTATGTAAACACTATTATACGAACTTGAAACTAACGAATAATTTTCCAAGGTTTTAAAGCATAATGGGGCGGGGTCGGTGAAAATGAAAATGTGACCACCAAATTTTCGATAACCCCCCCCCGAAACCCTGCAAAAAATCTTGACCAGGGGGGGTCTAAAAATAATGTTGATCCCAACCCCCAGAAAATGTGCTTTTCATATACCTATTGAAACTGTCACTCAGCAGATGATTTCCTGTAGCCAAGATTAGTGCTGTAGCCGAATTAAGTAAGTAGCTCTCCACACCGACAGTAACCAATAGTATGCGAAGAAAAATGTTCTATAAAATCTTCCTTATACCCGTCTCTTGTCGAGATTCATATAAGTATGATGAACACACCGTTTGCTTGTATGCCCACATCCGTAGCATAGCCAGCACCTGAAAGACAGACGAAGACAAGAATCCGGGTGCCAAGGCTTTTCTACATACAGTTCTTTGTAAAAACTATACTTGTAGTATTCGTACTATAATGGTCGCGTCCGTTCTTGAGTCCTCACATGATGCTACCCAAATTATCGATTGAGCTGTACTGGCAGCAAGGCGCACTGACAGAGCTGAAAAAAGTGGCGACCACTCCACCATGTTCTAAACTTCGTCAAGGAAAAGCTATCAACAGTCAAGCTAGGGAAGTAACTGTAATCGTTTCGTGTCGATATCTGCAAGATGTATTGAAAAGTAAGAAGGATTCATTAAAGGCTAGTGCAGAAAACACTGGAATAAGTTATTCTACCGTAAATAGCATGCAAGAACAACAAATTTGGCTTTGGAAGAATGTCCCTGGGCTTGACTGTTGATCCAAACAAAGTCTTTTGTAAAAGCACAAAATGGTTCTTTTTCAGACCCACCAAATCATAATAAGAGCCAGACGTCCTGTTTTATCTCGTAGTACTGAATAAACGTTCGTTTCCCACTAATCTTTACTAAATTTACGCCCCCCCCCTCCCCACAACCAATCCCCACCTAACCACACGTTTTGGGAATTGAGCACCAATAATATGTTTTGTACGATTTGAGGGAAAAAAAGAAATAACTACAAAAACAGCTTCACCTAAAAAAAAAAACACACACCCTCAAGCTCGTATCTCTAAAAAATGTTACAACTCAGGAGGCGCACAAGTAAACAATAAGTTTTTCAGAATAAAAACCGTGAATTACAATTGACTTGCAATTTCAGAGAACAAGAATTATATAAAATGTTGCCTGAAATTGTAGGTTTTTTTCTGATTAGTTTTGTCTCAGACCCAAAACTAACGACAAGAATGAACAACTCAAGTGGTTGTTAATTTGTGTGCCTGTGAATTTTCATGGAGATACATGAGTTGCCGTTAGGGGCGTCGTACACCCATAAAATTAGGCCGGGGGGGGGGAGGACAAAATCTTTGTCAACTAGGGGACTGTTGGAGCGCTGGTGAAACGCTTTTATGAGTGAGCCAGATGGAAGACCAAAAGTGACACTTTTTAACAGCCGTCCTCGCACAAGCCAAAATCGTGTTTATTTATGGGAAATTGAAATGAGGCTGAGGGGGGAAGGGGGGGGCGTCTCTTTCTCCCCCCCCCCCCCGGTCCCCCAAGGGACGACCCCCCGGTTGGGGTGTAATAAGTGAAATAAGTTTGAAATACGAGTTGAAAACAACGCAACCCTAGTGTTACATACACTATATAAGAATCTCGTAAGGATTATCCTTCGCGAAATCATTTTTTATTTTCAAGGAAAGAACAGAAACAATTATTCTTTCTTAACCATTTATGCCTCCAGTGGCCTCCAGTAGCATCGTTTATTTCCGGTTTTTTTTTTATTACCACGAAAAACCTTTTTTTAAGAGTAATTCGCGCCTGCTAGGGATAAAAAAAAGGTTTTGCTGGCATAGCACACGCCAACCAAAGAACGGATTTCAGCAGCTGGTCTATCGGCTTTCCCTCAGAGCAGTCTACAATGCTGGTTACATGCAGGGAGCTCCACTGCTACTGGCAAAAAAAGTCGATGACAATTTTTCAGAGGACTCATGAACCGGCGCGCGTATTATAATAGCTTCAAAACCTTTTAAACACCCACAACATGCTGGGGCGGGGGGGAGGTCTGTGGGGCTTGCCCAGAAGCTGAGGTGTTTTTTATACTGTTGAAAGTGCCATTTTTGAGTGTGAGCCTCCCCCCCCCCGATGGAACCAGACAAATTTATGACCCCTACTTTCTCCGCCGCCCCCCCCCCCGGCAACAAGTAATGACCGGTCCCTAACGAATAATTTTAAAGTTTTTTAAGCATAACGGATAAGTTACAACCTGTTTCACCCTAATCTGCCTGCAATGATTTATCTCAAAAACAAGAAATGAACCACACCAGCCCGTACGTGTTGGGGATGAATGAAAGTCACTCAAGTCCAAACTCAAAATGCAAGCTTTGCAATTGGTTCCCCTGGCAACCCGAGCAAAGAGTCCAAAGCATGGTCTGGCGGTCAAAGCCTTGGACTGGACCGCCATTAACCCTTGCAACTGATACGGAAAAACGGGCTGTTTGAAAAAAACATGGCTGATAAGTCAAAAAGATAACAACAGAAAAAGACAAACAGCTTTAAAGTCATAATTCAGTTTTCAAATCGATATTAAGCTTCGTTTTTTTTTTTAAATTCACATTAAACTTGAGAACCCGGCTACTGAAAAGAAGGATTAAAGTTGAATGGATAATCGGGAATTATCGTCGTCTACTTTACGCGACTTAACTATGCTAATGCGGCAACCTAATACCAACCCAAATCAAAATGTTGAACCGGCCTTGTGCCCCCTCCCCCGTCCTACCTTTCCTCAGCTAGCGTCGCTTCTGGATTAGGAGATCATCAACAACTAAATGAAGTATAATAATAATAATAATAATAATAATAATAATAATAATAATAATAATAATATTTGTTGCGATAACAACGGGGTCTGGCAAGGACCGGGGCCATAACAGACAGCCACAATTACATGTAAGTACAGCGTACAATATATATGGCCAAGGAATGGTGATGGTAAGAGGTTTTGGGACACGAATACATTACCACCAAGGTTAGACCTACCAGGGACTCAAAGGCACCCGACGGCATCGCCAAACCTGCAGGACATGGGAAGGATGAGAAAAGTGTTAAAAGGCCCAAAAAGAAGCCGTACAATTAAAAAGTAAAAAACATTGCTAAAATATTGTAAGATATGCACGGTGAATACTAAAAAAATAAGCACCCAGACTGGGGTTTGTCAACACTTATAAAAATATAAAATATAAAATATTCATAAAATGGCCAACCAGATAGAACAGGGTGGCAGCGACCAACAACCAAGTGTTGAATAATAATTATATAATAAAAAGTTTCATTTGCCATGAAAAAGCAAAACGGCAAAAAACGATCATCCATTAGACCACTAACGACTTGCAGGAGACTTACATCATCGTGAAGGCTAAATTTTAGCTAAATTTTCATTTAACTTTCGAACTATTCGGTGCGATTAACTTGGCTAATAGGATTGACCTTGGCGGCCTTTCCCTGGTTGAATGATATCACTACCTTCAAAGACCGATCGTCTTTGGAAACTTTGCGGGTTTTTATACCAGTTTTGGTTTTGGGTGGATTTTATCTTACCACATCTGCGTAAAGTAAGTAAGTACTGTAAAAGTAAGTAAAGTAAAAAAATGCCGTTTAATAGTTTAATTGAATAGTAAGCCCCTAACTGCTAACACAATAATTAAAGGCATATATGCAACATTTCAGCAGTGGGGCAGAAAAGTATCAAACCAATTGAATCATGCTTTATTTTTACAGATTGTCACACGTTGAATATAAATTCTTTGAGATTATGTGAAGCCAATTGACTATGATTTTTTTTACAGACAGTCATAAAAATTCACAGTCTTAACTTATCGCGCATGCGCGACTAACCACAGCCGCCTACAGTAGCGGCCGGATCAACTTTGCCTTCCACAATGCTCCGCTAGAAGGCGCGACAAATACCGACGCGACAAGTTTGCCAAGTGGCGTCATCGGTTGACAGAATTTGGAACACTCGTCGGTTAGTTTGAAATTTCGCCGCTTGGTGTAGAGATGGCAGCACCTAGCAACCTTGTGCTTCCTTTTATGTCAATGGTTGATTTTATGCGCCTAATTTGTCTTGATCTGATCCGGCCTTTACGGTAGGTGGCTGTGGACTAACACGTGAAGGAAATGTAAGCAATGGATCTGAGTGTGACTCCAGCTCTGTTGTAGGGAACGAAACATACACTTAAAATTGCATACAGGTACAAACAGGCAGCAGAATGCATGCAAAACTGCCGTAGTCAAAACCACAATTCGAACAAAGTAAAAAGAAAAATTCAAAATTGTAAAAATGTTAAAAGCAGGTGGAGGAGATCAGTGACCTCTTTGTGCTGTAAGCGCAAGAAGAAGTGGCGACTCTTGATTGCAGTCTGGGTTTTATTCAATTTTCCCTGGTGGTGATGGCTTCAAACGGTTATATCATTGGTCCTCTGGTGTCGAAATTCGATGACTGAGAACCCTCTGAGGCGTGCTAAGTATATACTCTTTAAATTTGTTGTCATTAGGGAGCAGATGATTATCAACAGGTGGGTCGCGCAAAGCGATGCACAAAGTTTTATGGTTAAGCGGCGTACAGAATGTACGGGATTTGGAAAACAACATTAAATATTAAAATATTTATGGCCCGTTGTTTTAAAATGCCGAACTAAAGAATTGTTGCTATCAAGCAGTCTGAAGTTCGATTTTTGGGATCTCAATCGTTCAATCAGTCTTTGCTCACTGTGCCCTACATAGGTGGCGCCACATCATTTATTTCTACAAGGAATTTGGTATCCCTCATGAAAATATATTCTGCAGCACCACCTATATTGGACACAATGAACAAAGGCTGATTGAACGATTAAGATCCCACAAATAGAACTTCAAACCTACGTGACAATAATAACTCTTTACTTCAGCATTTTTAAAAACGGGCCACAAACCTAATATTTCAAACTCTAAATTTCTTTTCCAAAAATCCCGCAAATTCTTACAAGGCGTAACCTTGAAACTCAGTGCATCGCTTTGCAGGACTCGCCTGTTCATAATCATCAGCTCCTTAATAACAACAAATTTAAAGAGGATTTACCACTCCTCATGATGATGATGATGCTAGTGGCTCTCCGTTTGAAACAGGGTGCAGACCGCCCTCCGTCACTTAAGCACAGGTGCACACGTGCGGTACCGCATTTGCGGTTTGGTTTACGTGACATCTATTGGGTACTGCACACGTACCTGCGTCGACGTTGCGTTACCGCCCGCCGCTCGTGCGGTCGTTTTGCACCGCAATTTCCCCCGTCAACGCAGCTGTACCGCCGTTTACCGCAAAAGCGTTACCGAAAATGGCGTCCAATTTCGAAGAAATAGACGTGGAATTGTTTATTGGGGGAGTAAAGAACTATCCTGAAATATGAAATGTTGCTGCAAAAATGATTGAAGACTCATTGGGAAGTAATTAAAGTACTTATCCGAATTTTTTAGTTAATCTGCAAAGGATGTATAACATTTTCCCCTGGTACGTCTTAAATTAGTACAGCAATGTACCAAAATTCGTCGCATTGGTTTTAAATATATATTTTTTGTTCACGAGGTAGGCGAAATTAAAAAGCAATATCGTCTATTGGCTTCAAACTATAATTTTTTGTACACGAGGTTAGGTAGCCGAATGCGCACATACGTCACCGAAGCGGCACCGCAGCGTCGCCGCGCGTCCAAAAAACGCACGTGTGCACCGGCGCTAATGGCGGCCGCATAGCCCGTCGTCACCTCCAGAAGAAGATGAGGATGAATATGAATAGACGGCGAGAGGGACAATTTAACCGGAGAAATCCAAGCGGAAAACCCCAGGATCTTTGACATGCCACAATCGACATGAGCACGAGGCACCACAGGGCCCTTCTCTTCCCGAAAACGCCAGGGGGGTGGACGAAGCCAGGATCGAATCCGGACCTCCCAGGCAGAAAGCGGTCGTGCTATCCGCGCGTCCGCCTCAGAGAGTTCTCAGTTACCAAATTTCGACACCAGAGTACCATTGATATTACTGTTCAAAGCCCGATATCACCAAGAAAAAGTGAATAAAACCCAGACTGCAATCAATAATCGCCACTTCTTCTTGTGATTTCAGCGCAAAGAGGTCACTCTCCTCCTCCTAAATTTTAAAATTTTAAAATTTTGAATTTTTGTATTTACTTTGCTCGAATTGTGGTTTCGACTTAGGCAGTTTTGCCCGCATTCTGCTGCCTGTTTGTACTGTTGCGCAATTTTAAGTGTATGTTTTGTTCCCTGATAATGAACTGGAGTCATCTCGAAACGTCGGGTAGTTTTGATAATGTGCACTTTTGGCTTCTCTGCCCGACACGACTAACATGTGCGCGTTCAATGCTAAAAGTATTATTGTCTGTCGGCTAACAATTGTTTCGAAACTAACACCCAAAAGACTACCCTGCCGCAAGTGACTAAACTTAACATTTCAAATGAGCTATTAATTATAGATTCACCATATACATCAATTTGTAACAATGCGCACTGTTGTGTGCGTGGCGTATCTTGAGCCCTGCAAGTATTTTGTCAGTGGTTACGTCTTCCTGGATGGGGTGGCTTTCATCGATGGCCGCCATTGTTTTTGTAACCATCTTGGATATCAACAAGGTACTCTGCTACTGAAAACGTACAATCGATTATCTATCTGTGTTCGTTCTGCAGAGAACTCAAGATAGGCCGCGGACATTATAAGAGCGCATTTATGAAACGACTCGCCTTTGCATTCCCTCAGCTGAAATTTAATCGCGGTTGCAAAGGTGTCGCTGTCACGGTAACAACGTTTCCTGGATTAGCTGAATCCGACATCGTTTGAGCAAATGCTTGCGGTCTTATAAATTCGTGACAGTAAGATGAAGAATTCTTCGTGATGAAACAATTTTACTATTCGCTTTAAACTCAATTATTGACTCGTTTCGTAGCGAGCTGGCAGAGCTAAAACCGCCGACATGTTGGAATTTCAGTAGCTTTCTAGCTTCTAGCTGCGAGAATGCAAAGGCTAGTCGGTGCGTAAACGCGTCCTTAAAAGGCGAGCGCAAACTTCAATTTGCCCCGACTTAAAACTACATAACAAAAAAAAAAGGAAAGTTCAGTCACGATTCACAGCAGTATTTTGTGCTATACTGCAACGTAAGTCCAAAGGTGCATAGGTGCATAGCAACTCCCCGATACCGAGTCACCGATCACACATTCAAAACATTCTTATTCACTTGATCATTAACTGTTTTATCTTCTACACATTGAAAATAGCTTCTTAGTCGTTTTTTTTTCACTCGCTCGAAACCACGCAAGAAAAAAATCCGGAAATATCGGGATTGATTCCCCACCTCCCACGGGGAGTACTGAGTAAAATACACACCGAAATCTTTAATTATAGTTCCTACTTAGGATCAAAATGTCCTCACCCCCATCATGCAACACGCATTTCGACTTGTATATTGTGTAATGGTAGATTATGTACTTGAGTTTTTTACCCTATTCATGTGCTAATGTGGCGTATTAAATATTCTAGGACAATTCTTGAATACTCTAGTCCTTAGAAAACTTCAACAGTCGAAAGTGACAGAACATGCTTACCAAAGGGTTCAAAGGGATTAACGAGCGTTAACCACTCCTGGTCATCTGCCCGAAGCCCTAAGGTCCTATGTCTGCAAACATGCTTACCAACAAAAATTGCAACAATATGAAGATTCCATAGGGCTTTCCACACAGTGAAAGACTGAATTTCAGCAGTGCAACAAAGAAGCTGTAAACTCCACGGAAGGGCATTTCATTTCAGAGCATTGCATACCAGTTGTTTTAATTTTAAAAAGCGATTTTTAAAAAAATATAAAAAAACGGTATGCAATCATTTCAGAGCATTGCATACCAGTTGTTTTAATTTTAAAAAGCGATTTTTAAAAAAATATAAAAAACCGGTATGCAATCATTTCAGAGCATTGTATACCAGTTGTTTTAATTTTAAAAAGCGATTAAAAAAAAAATATAAAAAACCGGTATGCAATCATTTCAGAGCATTGTATACCAGTTGTTTTAATTTTAAAAAGCGATTTAAAAAATATGTATATATAAAAAACCGGTTTGCAAAAAACCGGTTGAAATGAGTTTCCCTTCCGTGGAGTTAGCAATTAACTTTTATGTATACACGGCGTACAGTTTCTCGGCACGTTGCGTTTGGTGGAACCAGTGCCGAATCGTTCAGACTTTAATTTTCTTTTTTTTTTTTTGGCTTTCTGGAATCCCACGACTGCCCTAATTTCCCAAAAAAAATAAAAGATCATTTTAGGGATTCAAAAATATTCCTTGCATAACCTCCCAGCTTTGTTTTTACTTCTACTAGACGGGAAATTAAGTTCTCAGATGCATTGCGCGGGCTTTGTCAAAGGTCCCCGGAGACCCCAAGTAAATATCGAGTAAGTGCATCCCAGTGGTCAGCGTCCTAGTCTCCAAACCATGTGAATGCCAGCTCGAATCCCACGACTGACTTGACCCGACATGATTTGGGATTCAAGATGACACAGGTATGACGAGTTGAGTTCCACTCTGGTGGCATGAGTGCTACTCAATGACGCCACGCAACTTAAAGGTGCCTACAGAGAAGCGTCAAGTGACGTCATATTGCCTAAGAGGTAGCATCTGGAGGGCATAACTACAAGGGGCACTAGATTAAAATGTAAGGGAAAACAACAGCACTTCTAGTCAAGACAGTGCTGTGAGAGCGGCTTTCTTAGGCTTAAAAAAATGTTGTTTTCTCCAACAACAAAAATAGCGCGTTGTAGGCTTAAAGATGCATCTACACGGGGCGCTTTTGCCGCGTGTCGCCGTAATTTTCTGTCCGCGCGCACTGTGACGCCTCGTATATTTACACCGGCGATACGCGTTTTCAGACGCGGCGTCTTTGCTGCTCCGTGCTGCTCGAAATAGAAGTTTTGGGGTCACGTGACTCATACGTAATTGCTACGTCATCATTTGACGCCACTTGGCTGCCGGCGCTCACAGCGCGTGACGCTTTGTCGATTAGGATTTTGTCGGCGTCACGATTAAAATGAGAACAGAAAACGAATTTCAGACGCCACTATTTACTTGGAAATTCAAAATTCTTGTGAACAAGAATTGTTGTATTACAAATGAATTGTACATGAGCGACGAAAAAATCTAATAATTTAAAATTAAATCTAAAAATCTAAAAATAAATAATAAACTACGTAAAAAAAGATAAAGGTAAAACATTCTATTACACAATTATGATAATGTAAAATGTGATAAAAAATATACGAGTTTTGAAATTGTCAAATCTACAGGCCTAACTATCAACCAAAAATGGAATTTTAAAGTAAATGTCGATTATTGTCGATATTATTATTAAAAAAACTCCGAACACGCCTCCTTTTTAAAAAGCATACTCGGAACCGGTCTTTTTGTTTTGGTGGATTTGTGGTGGGTTGCCCCCCCCCCCCCCCCCCCCCCGGCTAGAGGAAGAGGTGGTCATGAATTCTCTTGACGGGATTCAAATTTTAGAACCAGTGAAGGGAACGATATCACAGAATGATCACTGACTTGTCTGGAGGAAAAGTGTTTTTTTAAGTTTTTTTTTTTTAGGATGGTGGGTTGGATTACTTTTGGACCTTGAGCATGGATGATCAAGAATTTTCTTTCATGGTCTTGTAGAAGTGGGGGGAGTCCTGAAAAATTGGTGGGGGGGGGTTCCTTCCCTACCGTGTAATCTGACATTGGTGGTCCTACTTGTATTTTCTCCAGTTCCTCCCCTCCCCGGGGGCATCCATTGAAAAATTGGTGGGGGGAGGGGAGAAAAATTGTTGGAGGAGGCAGTAACTGAAAACAGAAAATGGTTGTCCCATTTTCATTTTATCCTGTTCATCCTCTCCCTGCGTGATTGAAAAATTTGGTGGTCCAATTTTTATTTCCGGAATCTTCTCCCCCCCCCCCCCCCCCCCACACGCACATATGCTATAAACATAAGTCAACTAATTAATTTAGTGTGCATTCATTCAAAACTAAAAATGGTACTCCCATTTATATTTTCTCCGGTTCACCACCCCCTCTCGTGGGCGGCGGAGGGGGGGGGGGGTCATTGAAGAAAAATTGGTGGTGTCATTCTCATCTTCCCCTCCCCCTCCCTCCACCCACAGCTATAAACATTGCTCTGGTAAACTGGAAAATATAACACATCAACTTTTTTACAATGCATGTTTGTAAAAAAGAAAAGGGATTTTCCCTTTAAAACTTAGTCTAGGCTTTCTTTATTCATTAATATAATTCGGTGTTGATGTTATTGCTTTTGTGAACTTATTTTTGTGTTAAAACACGCTAAGTACACACAGGTGCCTTCTGTGCTTCGTAGTGGAGGCAATTTTTTTAATCAATAAAAAAAGAGGTTAGATTCAATGCCCGTTGCTATCAATAATTACGCCAAAGCTTTCTTGTTCGGTGAGCGTCCAGGCGCCATCTTTGTACCGCCACGTGATTCAGAATATCCTATCAGGTTGCAGCGTTGCGGCGGCATGCTGCCGATAAATAGACTGATTTCTATTTCCACCCGTCACGCTCCAACACGGCAAAAATAGCGCGTGCTGCGAGTTTGTTCATGTCGTGGTGTTCCTACACGGGGCGCTCTCGTGCCGCCGCAAGCTGCTCTGAAACGCGCGCTTCTCACGCGCTTTTAAAATGGGCGGAGCTTATTTTGCTGCCGGTGCAACTACACGGCGCGCTATGAAAAAGCGCCGAAATGCGAGCGCCACGCGTCATCCGTCATGCGGCACGCGCTAAAAGCTCCCGTGTAGATGCACCTTAAGAAATCCAGTCTAATAGCATCGGCTTCAGTAAGACGACCTTCTTTTTTCCCTCCAGTGCCCCTTGCAGCAAACCCAGTTACTGGCTCCACCATAGAGTTATACACAATAATACTATGTTATGTCACTGCTCTATATAGGGCAGTGACACAACGTAGTACTATTGTGTATAATTATATGGTGGAGTCAGCAACTGGGTTAGCTGCAAGGGGCACTGGAGGGGAAAAAGAAGGTCGTCTTGCTGAAGCCAATGCTATTAGACTGGATTTCTTAAGGCTATAACGCGCGATTTTTGTTGTTGGAGAAAACGTTATTTTAAGCCTAAGAAACCCGCTCTCAAAGCACTGTCTTGACTAGTCGAAGTGCCGTTGTTTTCCGTTAAATTTTAATCTAGTGCACCTTGTAGCTATTACCTCCAGATGGTGTGTCGTAGCCAATATGACGTCACTTGACGTTGCTCCATTCACCGAATGACAATCTGCAGCATCTAGCGCCGTCTACCATTATTTAGTTCTTCGTAGCACCTTAGAGCAATATACTCACTTCGTTGGTAGCACTTGCTTTCAACAAGCGATGGAATTAAAAAAGACATTTTTTTTACACAACAAACGAGCCGCGTGTCTCCTTAATTATTGAGCGTAAAGTTCGTGCGTCTACCTGAACCAGAAAGGAAGCGGTTAAGGTTAACGATATCACTGTCACTAGATGGCGCCCATCTAGCAGTTCAAAATTCTGCGCTTCAAAACGCGCGTTCTTTATTAGAAAAAATTTTTTTTTAAGCGCCCGTTGTTACGTTAGGCTTAACTTTACCACTTGTTTTCTGGTGCACGTACACGCACCAACTTTACACTCAATGATTAAGAAGGCACGTGGCTTGTTTGTTTCGTAAAAAGAAATTTATCTGTGCGTTTCTTCGCTTGTTGATAGTAATGGCTAGACAGAACTGTATAGCGGTAAATGGCTATAGATGCTGCGGCCTGTCATTTGGTGGCAATCCCCCTTTAAGTTATCTGGTAAGCGGAGGAAGAGCCATTGAAGGATCAAGAAAATAATGATCTTGCTAATTCCTATCAAGGTCATTCCACTGTTAAAGGTGCATTCCTCACACCGCCATTTTTCTCGATCCTCCACAATCAAGTACGGCCCCGAAGTTCTATTTACTTACCGTTAGTCAATCCCTAGCTAAAACTCCGTTTTAAAATGTGGCGTCTACGAGATTGTCTGTTGAATACTGGGAACTATATTTATTAGCATCCCGCGATTAAATGATCCTTTGCCCGCTTACAATAACCTTGACGTTTCAACTGTTTGTGTGCATGTACTAATTTTTAATCATTTGCTAATAATTACCACGAGGGCAAAGATCTAAAAGACTATTGCAGTAAAAATTAAAATTATTTATGCCAATAGTCGCCGAAGAAAAATTATAAGATACTAACTTAAAAAATTATAAAGTGTGATTTTAAAATACGAAAATACGAGGAACGCAGCTACTATCGCAGTTGACTTTGGCGATGGTAACATGCGTGGATGGCGATCTGCGCGTGGCTGTTATAAGGCAGGCGGAATGTTATAAGGCTGGAGGGATGTACCTTTAACTTCTTAAATATGCATCACACATCATGGGACTAAATTAGAAACTTGTAGGAAACAAAGAACCGTTGAGAATGAAAAACCTTCAGAACAAACGTAGTAACTGCATCACATGTAAAACGGTTATTCCAAATCCCAAATGGCATCCCACCCCAAAACTGAGGATCGCCAAGGAACCATCGCGCCCTATTTAGGGGTTGCAACACCTTTTTCGGTGTGGTCTATGCTACAATTCTAGCCCATTTTTCTTCTAGTTTTTTTTTTTTTTGGCATTGGTAATATTTCTTTACTGCGGTATCTACAAATTTTTAATTTATGCCCATAGTGTTTGACGTATATTTAAGAAGTGAACAATGGAATGACATTGCTACCATTTAATATGATCGCCCGTTTATTTTCCAGTTTATTTTCCAATCCATGCGTCTTCCCCTCTCCGCCCTTCCCCCTTTACCCTCATCACATCAACCATGATTCATACTCCCCTTCAGCAGGATTCCAGGATTTGTGTTCCTTTTCCGTTTTGACTTTGGTTCAGTCAAATGCAACCCCACTATGCCCGGTTCAAGGAAGAACGCCAGAAAGGATGGTGATTTCAGGGTTTATTCCAGGGTCACGCGGTCTGTCCTGAGGAGATGTTGTCCAGTGGTTCAAGGATGCTCTGATCAGGGCTTCAAGACGAGTTCTTAGCTGGTTAGGGACTAGCTCCCAGAGTGAGGCTGGAGGGGGCTGCAAAGCCTAAGTACCTAGAGCTGCCGCCAGTACCTGCCACTGGTGGTGCAAGGTACTTCCTGTACTATATCCTGGTATCCCATGAGCCACCTCTGATAGCAGCTACGCCCTAGGGGCAGGCAAGGCCAGAGTCATCCTGACCACTGATCTCCAGGGACTGGACCATACATCAAAGTGCATATCATTACTGGAACACATTAATAAAGATATAGAGAATGCATAGCATTTAGCCATAGCATCAAGGTAAAGAGGCCCTCTAAGGCCCTAGCTTAAGGAGTAGGAGGAAACTGTGGAAACCGTCGTTGCACAAACCTCACGTTAATTTTACAACCGCCTTTGTTTTCATTTCACTAGTTATACGTTTCTTACCAGTGCCAATGATATAATAAACTGGCTGGGGGAAGGGGGAGCAAGGCGGCGGGGAAAGGCCGGGGGGGGGGGGGGGGGGCATCAGTTCTGCTTGGTTGAGCACGAAGCAGCTGCACATGTAGTAAGTCGAGTAGTATTTTCCGGTCTGTTTAGGATTTAGGTGTGTGTGCACCTTGCTTGCACATGCTTGCCCCATTCGTTCAACCTGGTATAATCTTACTTAGTTGCTAATTTGCATGCATTGTGTACCTTGTTACTGTTCAGTCAATCGGTGTCTTGTGTGTAACCCATCACAGCTTGCACACAGGTTATATTATTTGCGCCTGTGCAATTGCAATAAATCACGTCTCTAGTTACCTGCTGCCTACACATGTTGAGTCCATTACTTAGGTTAGGGTAAGTTGCCATTGTGCAACACTAAAAATATGTAATAGCAAATTCATATCAATTGGCGACGAGGGTAAAGGCATCGGGCCTATACCTCTGTAATCATTAACTTAAAGCTCCACCTCGCAGCTTCAAGTTTTTGCTCAAAATTTGAGGTAAGATGAATTTAGATTATTCTGCAAATAACTGTAGTCATTCACTAGGGGATGGATTTAAGCAACCTTGTTCTATATGACAAATTTTGTTTCTTGTGTCTCATTTGTGACTGTATTGGCTCAATTTCTGTCTAAATTTAGTTACGGTCGGAATTTCCTTGCAGTTAGTATTAATTACTGCTATTTTACTGTACATTTCGTGGTTTTAGCTGGTTTCGTGATTAAGTTCTAAGGCTGTGTTGATGCGACGCGTCGTAACACTCTATGCTAAAGTATATTGGCTTGGTGTGTTAATAAGATCAGAGCCGAAATTAGTGTATTGCTTTGAAAATTGTAATGTACAGGAAAATCCTTCAAGTTCTAAAGTCGTCAGCTTTACTACTTAGTGATGTGCAAATGGGGGTTCTCTTGCCTCACTGGCTTTTGCTTGATTAATACTAACTCTGCTGGCTGCTTCTCGCCTTTACTGGAGATTGCGGCTTTCGAGTAATCTGTATAGTAGTAACCACAGCAACGACACCAACGCTGATCTTCTCTTCATGCCTCACGACATGACACACGATGCCTGCGGCATGACAGGGTCGATTTATGACTACAAGAAAATAATTTTTACTGCAGTACAAGACGGCGGACTGCAGTACAAGACGGCGGCCAGTATTCAGTGGTTGGTTTTCGATACGATAACCTCGAAATGGACGCCATGTTAGATTTTGAATTCTCGCTGCGAGCAGCTATTTATTTATTCTACCTTCATCTGATCACTGCTTGAAACTGTTCTTTGTACAAGAATAACATATTTTGGAAATAGCGTGAAATGACAACAATGTTGTGGCAATGTTTAAAATTGCTGTTGCACTTTGTTCTTTATCCGCGTTATTATTTACAACACATTTAGTTTGTTATCTATTACCGCATTCACTTAGTAGAAAATGCTGTAGCAAATGGCGTTTGGTGAGCAAGAAGGCCTCGTTGCGTACCTACCTTACATTCATTTTTCACAGCAGGCGATCGATTGCATGAAGTAAAGAAAACTTACTTGATGCAATCCATCGCTAGATGTGAACTGTAACGGTATCACAGATGCTACATTGTGCCACAGAAGAGTCTATGGGTCAGTTGGTGAACACCCACCTTTAAATGAAACTTGCTAGTCCTACCTGACCATTTAGCCATAGTTGGTAGGGGGGGGGGAGAGCAAATTTCGTGGTTAGTGGGCACAACTAGTTTCGCACGGGAAATAATTGTGGAGGAGACGAGATTTGATCCTTGTTGTGAACCTAAAAAAATTTACTTTTTTTTTTCAGAATCAGACGAAATGAAGTGGCCAGTGACGTCATGCATCCTTATGCTATTCTGCACTGCACAAATCAGTGTTGTTTTTGGAGAAAAATATAAGATTCTCGTTCTTCTGCCAGCAGCGGGAAAAAGTCATAAAAACGTTTTTGTGCCCTTGATGGAGGGTCTTGCCTCCCGTGGCCATGACGTCACAGTTATATCTCCTTTCAAACCAGCAAAGACAATTCCTAATTTGAAAGAAATTGTTGTGAGTGAATATAGAGAACAAATGGAAGAGAGTCAAAAGAACATATTTCAGACGTTCGTCGGTCGCAGCATGTTAGCAAGTTTCAATATTTTCATTAACATGTCAGAAACTAATTGCAGGGGGTTTCTAGACATGGCCCTTACCAAAGAGATGCTTGCGAAAGGTAAAACATACGATTTGGTTATCGTACAAGCAGTGATGAACAATTGTCCTCTAGTGGTTGCAACGTTAATAGGTAAGGTGGTTATGTTCTTGAGTCCAGCGATAATCCCCTCTTTTGACAACATTCAAGGTATACCACCTTCAGTGTTACCAAACATCATGTCTGGATTGCCTACGAAGATGAATTTTATGCAGAGAATCCAAAATTCTGTTACCGAATTTGCATCGAGTGTCCTCTTTGGTTCCTACATCTCTTCAGTGGAACAAAAAATCTTATCTGAAGTTTTACCGAACGCTCCAACCCTAAGCCAAGCACATAGTCAGATTGCTCTTTACCTGTACAACTGTGATCCAATTCTGAGGCCCCCTCATTCCGGACAGCCGAACGTCGTGGCTGTTGGCGCAATGCATTGCAAAGATGCACAACCACTACCGAAGGTAAGAATCAACCGACTGAGGGGTTACAGACACATTAAATGTAGACGTAAAAGCCCGACAAATTGCTTCACCTATTGCTTATACAGACTGAAATGAGGAGCTAACAATGCTAGAAATGCTAGAAATGAGGAGCTAACAATGCTAGAAATGCTAGAAATGAGGAGCTATCAATGCTAGAAATGCTAGAAATGAGGAGCTAACATGCAGAACAAGTTAATGCCACTTTTTTTTTTTTTTTCAATTTGAGCCTAAAGGGAGTTTTCTGCTGTAGTAAAAGTAACTGAAGTATTAGTTTTAGCCAAGTTGGAGGGCTAGGTTAGTAGGTTTATGTCACAAAACATCATACTGAAAATTTATGTTTTAAGTGTTTTTAAGCCGTTAGTTTTTGAATTAACACGGTTTGTTTGAAAATTCATGTTACTGTATAGAGTAATTTTTGTCCGTGATAGTATCACAGAGGCCCGGACAGTAAAACTGACAAATAACGTTAGTAACTACCGTCTTGTGTAGTATTATTAGGCAAAACCAGTCATTGTTGGAGAATTAATACAATATTCGATTTACCAATAACTAGGGAAGAAAACATAATTTTAAACGAATTTAACTTGATTTGCTTGTGAAAGGGCGACGGATGTAACTTTATATCCATGAAATACACGTCTTTACACGACATGGCTGTTCCTGGAGACAGATATCCACAAGTTCATAATAACACTGATTTTAATTTTCGTGAGAACCTGGTCTCTCTTGGTTACCTACAAAGGACGAACAACATTACAATGATGGTTGACTTGTGATAAACGCATTTCCCTTACATATATACTGGTGATACTTACAAAAACAAATAAAAAGTCCAAACGGTTTACAGAACCCAGCAAATGACATTACGTGGTCCGCCATTTTTGAATTGGCAAGCTTGGGCCACTGATCTTTACAATTTGACTAGTGGAAGTGCATTAAAAACATTTTGCCAATTTTCCATTGGTGTAAATTTTTTTACACTGTTTAAAACACGTTGCTGATTTACAGTAATAGTGAAAGATTCCAATTGGTACCCGAGTTTCTCAACTGGTTCGTGATACTCAATGCCTGGCCACTGCATACGACTGTTTTGATTTTGCGATTGCATTTCCGTGGTCAAGTTTTCTTACTCCTAATGGTCTTTTACATGTGCCAATGTAAACCCCATTACAATCATTACACTTTATACAGTACACAACATTCCTGCAATGATCTAATGCTGAATTACTTACAGCTTCTGCCAAGTTCAAACACGTGGGTGGATTCAAACTTGGATTGTCGAATTGGTCACCAGACGAAAACATGCTCAGGAACTGGGTGTTTAGGAGATCGAATCAATGATCTTCTGGTCGAGACACAACCCTAACTCCATAGCCTGGCACGGCCTGGATATCCTTGTAACGACTGAAATGTAGCTTCTATAGGTCCAGACATAACGCTCCTATGTAGCTAACTCGATTTTTTGAAAAACTGGATTTAACTTGTTCTGCATGTCGGCTCCTCAAATACACTCAGCTTTCATCGCGTAATGGCTGAAGGACAGTGTGACGTCATCAAGTTGCACGCGAATCGAACGCGTACACAAGACTGCCAACTGCTGCTAAATTACCGGTTCAGTCAGATCAAGATGTGCGATAACTCCTAAATATTACATAAGTTGTATTTATGCTTGACTTTCTGTAGTACTCATATGTAGGCACTTTCAAGGTAGCCTCTTCCCACAGTTCATCTGTCTCGTATATAGTCGAAAAACATTCCGTAGCAGATTTCAGCTTAAAGTAACCGACTAAGCATGCATACTTGATCTGATCTCAAAAAAAAAAATAAGTGCTGGGCCTCGAATTAACGTTGGACTTTGCACTCAGCAATAATAGTACACGCCTGTGCGATCGAAGAAATACGGCAATTCGTATTAGAAGGAATCCTTTCCATCCAACTTTTTTCGAAGAAATACGGCAATTCGGATTAATAATAATAATAATAAATGGTTTTACCCGCTAATGGGTACGGTAACGGTAGGGTAAACCACTTACACCGCCCCCATGAACCAACCATTAATACGCTCGTCGTAGGAATTTGGAGAGGTCGATCCCCCCCCCCCCCACACACACACACACTGCACGTTGGTAGGCGTCAACCGTCATCGCACATACGACCGCAGGGGGAAGCGAATTCCAGCAATCCACAATCCTGTTGGAGAAAAAAAACTTTGTACAGTCTGTCTTGAAGGTTTGTTTTTGAATTTTAAGATGGTGTCCGCGACTTCGGTTATTAAGATTGACAGAAAAAAAGGGCAAGAAAACCAGAAGCTGCTGTTATAGATAATTTGATAGGTCAAAGCGAGATCGGCCTTGAGTCTGCGTAATTCCAAAGGTTCCAGGCCCGCTCTACGAAGTCTTTCACCTGCCGTTACCGTATTAGAAGGAATCCTTTCCATCCGATTTTTTTCGAAGAAATATGGCAATTCGTATTAGAAGGTATCTTTCCCATCCGACTTTTTTCGACTAAGCCCTATGTATTTCCGAGCAAAATGATCACTCTCCGTTTTGCGATAACCTTAGCAGTTGAAAAGGACATTAATACGACCAGTTTTATTTTTTTATTTTGACTTTCAAATAAAAGTGGTTTTGTCATTATTCAGCGAGACACTGTATGTACGTGAATCGCCGTTGGTACAAGATAATCCTCGCTTGTTGGTTTACCACGAAATCGTCACTTTTTCTGTTTGTCGTATTTGCTCAGTCATTATACGTGAAGGATTGTATACAACCGCACACAGCACGCAGCAGGGAGTGTACGCAACACAATGCTTCTAATCTAAGTACTTATCCACTCCAATGGGAAATAACTCACTACGATTATAATTATCTTGCCGTGCCTAGACAGTAAAAAATTGATTTACTTTTCACGATCGCATTGTTTTTAAGAGCAGTCGTCGATTTGATTCAGCACAAATTAGTGTAAGCAACTTTTTATTTTTACACATTCGAGTCAGTTTATATGACTTGTTTGTTAATTCAAAGCAAAACGGTACCGGGGAATTTAACTAATGAAAAAGATTGCAAATAACGATGAAGGAAGATTGGCGGAGCGACCGAGCGAAGTGTATAAGGACACCAAATTGCAAATTGTTGATTGGTTTGTCGGTTGGTTGCACTATAGACTAGAAGTTACCTAGATGCAGCATCTTACTTATTACAGTCCTACGCGGGGCCATGACGTTGTCATGACGTCACAGTTATTTCGCTTTAAAAACCAACATAAACAATTGCACCTTTGAAGAAAATTGGTTCGGATTAATTTAGGGAGCAAATGGAAGCGCTACCGGAAAAAAAATACGTACAGTTTGTTGGTCAGGATGTACGCAATGCTTGAACGCCTGTCAGACACTGGAATCTTGGACTAACAACTCTCTTAGAGATGGACGAGTCACCTACCTTCACCGCCATACACAGCCCGTGCGCCCGATACTGTTAGGAGACTGGCAACGCGACCTTGCGTTATGGGAGATCGAAACTATTTCCGAAGGTTTTCCCCAGTTTCCCCGTTTAACTCTCGTTACTCGCGTGACAAGAGTGAGGTGGTTTAACGTGCACGCCACTGACGGATTTCGCGGTGGCACTGCTATCACAGCTGCAGAAGGTCGGAACACACTCGAGCTTACAGTTAGCCGTACGTGAATCGTCCGTCTCGAAGAGAGTTGTTAGTCCAAGCTGGAATTGCCCTTCACCAGCGTTGCTTTGGTTATCGTACAGTTAATTATGAACAAGTGCTGCGTACTCTTAACAGGGAATTTTATCCCATATCTCAGCCCAGATGCCTACCTAGGATATTTTACGTATCAAACATACACCACATTCGGTACTACTATACACAACATGTCTCTTCATGCCTCTTCATGTGAAGTGGAAAGAGAATAAGTCCTTATGGACGATATGCGATAATACTTTGGCCATGACAAATGTGACAAGTTATTTAACAACTCTTCCAGTTCAATTCAAATCAATTTAATTAGCGTGTTTAAATAGCAAATATGACGATTTACAATTTAAACAGTTAAATTGTAAATCGTCATATTTGCTATTTAAACACGCTAATTAAATTGATTTGAATTGAATGGATTTGATTGAATTGAAATTAAACCCATGCTTACGAGTATAGGGAAAACCTTTACAATCTATTCGTTTACATTATTACAATAAAGTTTTGTCATGTTTTGCTCTAGGATTTCGAGGATTTTATCCAATCATCCGGAGAAGATGGCTTCATTTACTTCAGTTTAGGCTCCAACGCACCGTCTAAATATTTACCAATAGAAATTCGCCAAGCCTTCTTATCTGCTTTCGCACGTTTGAAGCAAAAGGTGATTTGGAAATTTGAAGACGAATTGCCAGACAAACCTAAAAATGTGATGATCACTAAGTGGGCGCCACAACAAGATATTTTAGGTATGGCCACAACAAATTGATTTGAAATTAACTGAATTTAGTTGAATTGTTACCTATTTACCTGAACCCTATCCTACTTTTTTAGTTTATTCTCATTTATCACGTATCAGTGTGTTTTTTCTGTAATAATATAACGAGAGCGTAGTTTTTTTTATCGGTAAATTTTCTCAACCAAAAGTTACATTCCAAAGCTGAAAATACATCGAGCGCTTGTGCGAGGTGTTTTTTATCCGCTTTGGAAAGTAGCGAGTGGTTGAGAAAATTTATCGATACTTAAACTACGCTCGAGTTATATTTGAAACGAGAATATACCGTCTCCCTTACACATCAAGTTTAAAATAAAACTTCAACTTGCCTAACACGGCCTAGTTGTACTGCAGTGGTTTCTCGCATGAATTCACAATACCTATTTGCACTAAATGGTGAAAGCGTCCAAATTGTTGCCAGATGCAGTCACTGGTTCGTTTAGTATCTGTAGGAATCCTATTTTCTGCTGTCGTCTCCATAAATAATGTAGTTTTGTTACCCCAACGATCTATTACAAACCGAACCGAAACCGAAAGTAACTCCCCGTGAAAGCAGACTGTCAGGACGCTTTAACGAAAGTAAATATGTGTTTTATTTTTAATCAAAGTGTTGCTCTTAAATTTAAAATAGAATATGATCCGTAACAATACTAAGTTTTACGACATTTGTTATTAATTTATTTCTACTATTTTCGGTTAATTCAAATACTGTTTATTATTCCGGTTTGGGGTTGCCTCGATCGCCATGCTCCTCGTAGTAGCGGCGATAGGCCTAACCAGCATAGCGTAACGGGCATCGGCGGAAAGCTGACTTCAGTTAGGGCGCGTTTATGCGATAACCCGCCTTTGCATTCTCGCTGCTTGAAGCTAGAAATTATCTGAAATTCCAACATGGCGGCGGCTTTAGCTATGTCGACTCGCAACGAAAACAGTAAATAATCCGAGTTCCGAAGCGACTAGGAAAATTTCGTCCGGAGGAATTCTTTATCTTATTGTCACGGATTATCAGACTTAAAGCAATTAGTCAAACAACATCGGATTTAGCTAATCCAGGTAGCGCTGTTATCATGACAACGAGAACTTTGCTATTGCAATTAAATTCTAGCTACGAGAATGCAAAGGCGAGCCGTTGCGTAAAGGAGCCCTTACTGTGGTCACCAAAAATTAAACGCACATCGCCGAGACGTTAAGTAATGTGTCACTTGACTATCAGTAGTGCGTTGCATTCGTTTTGAAATTGGTTTAGACCTACCAAATGCAGTTCTTTCATACTTTCTTTCTGGGGGTAAGCCACGATACAAGACGAGTCGAACGTTAATTCAAGATGGAGGGTTGAGGCTGACGATTTAATCTGATAAAATACCGTGTGGTGGTTTAACTGGTGTTAAGGAGGTGTGATTGGTTGGTGGCGGCCGATTAATGGCTTCCCATTGGTTAATGGCCGTTATAAACTTATGAAGGTATATTCTCATTGTAAATATTATTACTTTTGTTGTTGTTTGTTTATTTCAACCACAAACTCGAGTTTCACTCAAGCAATTTAACTGACCGTCGTGCTGGGTTTTTAGCAGTCAAAAACTTTAAAAACGTTGGTAGTAGTTGGTGGTGTGTTAATGTAGGAAACGTAGAAATTAAATTAGAAAGAAACAAACAAATTGGAAAACTGTAAACAAACACTAGGAAAGAAATTCCCCAATCCCTAATATAATTTCGATGCAAACCATAATTGTCATGTATTTTAATTTCTTTTATTAGGTCATCCCAAGATTCGTCTGTTTGTTACTCATGGGGGAATGCTGAGTCTCCAGGAATCATTGTATCATGGCGTTCCTGTCGTCGGTATTGCACTTTTTGGAGATCAACCATTGAACGTCATAAGAGTTGAAGAACTCAAAATCGGAGTTGCTCTCGACTTCAGCAATGTTACTTCCGACAATGTCTACGATACCATCACGAAAGTTCTAAGTGATAAAAGGTAACGTAATTCTACACAATATCGCAGTGGTGAGTTTGGTGTTAAAGCGATCATACTTTGGCTATCACCAAGTGATTATAAATGGCTGTCATCCAGTACGTGATTCTGTTTTACTAGGTTATTTCACGTCTTCTGATTCTAAAGCATTTTAATTCGTAATTGTTCTACTGGAAATTGACTAAAAGCTTTATACGCTTTATTAGTGTGACGTCACTGCCAAACAATTCAACTTTGGGAAGCGATTTCTCCACTTAATCCACCGACTAAAAATGGTGAAACTATTTTTTATTTTTTATTTTAGCTAGGATTACTTACGTAAATGTGACCAGGAGCGACATGAGTGACGTATCAGCGTCCATGATAATATTACTGCAGTTTCCATCTCTCGTTCAAAGTCGCGACCCCATGAGGTCAAATTTGGAACGACTGGTCATAACTATTTTGGCGGGTAACTCATGTTAAAAATACGCTGTGTAGGTTTTCACCTAATAGATAGATGCTTAAAAAAATACCACTCCGGTAACATAACTAATCCAGGCATGCGGCACCTCCGCTTGCAACAGCCTTCCACGAGCTTGAAGCGGCGAAGCAGATGGTTACTGCAAGCCATGGCCGGCTGAGGCAGAAATCGCGTGTTTTGCCTCCCGGCTCAATGCCAGTTCACACGCATGCGGAAAACTGATGCCTTACTGCTGTTCTGGTAATATAAGATTTTAGCGATGTTGTATCAACTTGCCTGTATCTGAGAAACGAAATCGACAGGTTCTTCCCCAGATAACCTTGTGACGATTGATGGAATATAGTGTACAACATGGACATTCCCACATATTTATTCTCTCTTGATGTAACTAACAAATGATTGAGATTGCCGTCATACAGCGTGTCCACACTATGCTAAAAGAAGGCAACAAGTCACTCGACTCGAAGCAATAAACGCATTTATCGGCCGGTTTATAATCTAAAACTGCTTAGCAACACCCTTGACAGCACAAGTATGACCATAGCTTCCTGTATGTAAAAAGCTTAACGTTCGGTTTCACGTAGCATGCAAGACGCCTCTTTCAAGTGGTGAGCTGAAGTGAAAGCACGAAGAATGAACTACCCCAATTATAGTACTGATTAGTGTCAGCGGGACGCACAGAAACGTGGTAATCCTTTCATTGTTAGATTTACCGGTGTTGCAGCACTAAACGAACATTATTTTACGGTGTAATGGCGACTATTCTTGAAGTCTTCGGATGATTTACAGCTACGTCAAAGGATCGTTTAACACATTTTAATGAGAAAAGAAAACGCCATTGCATATTATACAGTGCAATACACACGTACATACCTTGGTTCTTCTTCTGATTGAAATTCATGAAATTAAACCTCCGGAGGCTTTGTTTTGTCGTCGAGTGGACAAAGAGGTACGTAGCATGAAGCCATTGTTGTTAAACTTTAATAACTTGGTGTCAATGCAATGTTTTAAGCTTAAAATCCGCGTATCGCGCGTCACGAGTACTTTTCACAGTTCAATCCGCAGTCGAGAGCAGTTCATTTTCGGGGTATTCGCAGCGCGACTGGTGGCAGAATCGGCGGCTAACTGTACGACGCGTCGAATTTCTAGTTAAGCCTTTTACATTCAGGAAGCTATAGTATGATGCAAGCGTGATGGTGAGCACAGCGGTAAACATAAGTTCTTAAAACACTTTTTTCGTTACATTGATCGTAATTTTGCTCACCGCTGCATCTAGTAAGTAGTGACGGAACTTTTGATGGAGACGGTAGCTGCTTCTGGTGTAATCGGGCGCTGAGCAGTTCGACGAGTGCTCATAGAAAGTTTAATGGTTTAGTAGTGGTGTGAAAAGGTGAAAGAAGTATGTGCGTGTAAACACTTTAAACCTAGTTGATTTTATGGATCTTTAGTAACGCACAAAGCAAAAGTGTTTCTCACCCTGTACTGGTGGTGTCTCTCTGTCAGTCAGTCTGTCTGAATGCACAATAACTTTTGTATACAATATCCGATTCATTTCGAATTTCGCACATGCGTTATCTACCCTATTTGCATGGTTAAGTTCATAAATTAATTAAGTTTGGCAAGGGGTTTGGGGTGTTAGTCTCGACATTAATCATATATCAAACATGAGATTGCTTGAGATTTCCCTAAATGTTTGATATAAGATTATAGGGACACCCAGCTGCCTTATAACTTTCCGCCTGCCTTATAACAGCCACGCGCAGATCGTCATCCACGCTATTACCAGCGCCAAGGTCGGCTGGGGTCATATAGCTGCGTTCCTCGCAGGAAGGTCTGCTGTCTCGGTTAGCTTTGGGAATAATACACGAAACAGCATCAAATTAAAGATTGTGTCGCCACAAACCGGAATGATGCTCGTATTTTAACACCACAATTTATAATTTTCTAGACTAGTATCTTATACTTTTGCTTTGGCGATCTATTGGAATAATTAATTTTAATTTTTATCGCATTAGTCCTTTAGATTTTTGATCTCATGGTAATTATTAGCAAATTAGTACAGGCACACACAGATGAAACGTCTGGTTATTGTAAGCGCGCGATGCATCATATAAGTTCGGGACGAACGTAAATAAAGTTCTCCTATATTCAACAGAAAATCTCCTAGACGTTGCCACGTTTTAAAACGGATTTTTAGCAAGGGACTGACTAATTAAGTAAATAAAACTTTGGGGCCGTACTTGATGTGTCGGATCGGAAAAAATGGCTCTGGGAGGAACATCCCTTTTATATCTATATATGATAAACCAACCACTAAATCAAGCAATTGGTATATTTAACGACTTTGAGACTTTAGCTTTATGGTGCGCATCTAGTGTTATATAAATAGACATAAATCGCTGGAAATAATATTAAGGAAAATTGGAAATTAGCCAACAGCGAAAATCATACATTGTATAATTTTCGCTGTTGGCTAATTTCCAATTTTCCTTAACATCCAGTGTTAGCCATGGCACCAGAAGAAGAGAGGAACAATTTTCCTAGGCAAATCCCATCGGAAATTCTTCGGTTCTCTTACATGCCACAATCGACACGAGCACGAGACATTACAAGGTGCCACCCCTTGCGCCTTCCCGAAAATACCAGGGGTGGCAGAGGCCGGACTCGAACCGGGGCCTCTGGCTTTGAGACCATGTATCCAAGGGTTTTTTTTTTTAACAATTAATGAAAAATATTGATCGTAAACGGTTAATTAAGTTATTTCCACGACTCAGCACAACCAATCAGACAAAAAAAGTAATTTAACCAGTTTTAAAGTAGCACTATCACCGATTGAAAATCGCACGAAAATACCGTGGCGCCATCTAGCACCAGTGAAGCTTTGCAGTTTTCTTCCAGGTGCACGAGAACATACCAAAATTTCATTCAATCATTAAGGAGGCTCGTGTGGAAGTCGTTTTGTGACGACTCAGAGTGGACGATTGAATTCAAGACAATTAAATTGCTCAAGCCCAATTCAATCCTTACTGGACAACTAAGAGTTCTGTACACAGAGTATCACATATTTGGCACTGGTCCAGGTTGCAGCCTGTCCTGTCCTAGCAGTAAGCAGAGAGACAACCTTTCGGATTGTCTCTCCAACACCAACTGGCCTCCCGGTCTTTCTACCAGCAGTATTTATACTCTAAAGAACAATGGGAAGTTGCCTAAGGCATTACGTCACGTGAATGACTAACAGGAGCGATCCAGCCCCAACTGGTTGAGCAGTGGGGACGGCTCGCTACCCGGCTGTTGGCGTTCGGCCAAGTTCTGCTGTTGGGTAGAAGTTGGCAGGGCGCACAAGCAGCTCTATGTAACGGCAAGGCGCACCACTAGTGTTGGCTCGTGTTGCGTCCTTCTATATGTACATAGCCGGTTACAGTTTGTTTCGTTAAAAAAATGGCGCTGTGCATTCCTTCGCTTGATGCAAGCAAGTGCTACGTAGCTAGATAGCGCTAGATGTTGCCAGATTTTGCATTTTTTCAATCGGTGATAGTGCCACTTTAAATTTTGAATTCTTCGGAAAACGAACTTTTTAGGGCGGAGATTACCATTTTTGTAGGTTGTGAGTTAACTATCACCCTAGGTAAAGATAATTTAACACGGATTGTAAATAATTTCCAACATTTTAGTACATATTTTCGTGCAAAATTCGGTTGAATAAGTTTTTACGAATTGCCGTTCCCGAAGGGAATTTTCAGTGCTATTTGGTTTAGGTAAAATGGAAATTTAAAGTAAACTAATGCTCAGTGTTTTGGTATGTAATATTTCCAGTTATACAACAAATATGAAGAAATATTCGGCCATATTGCGTGACCAACCTCAAAAACCATTGGACAGAGCCATCTTCTGGACGGAATATGTAACACGACACAATGGCGCTCCCCATTTGCGACCTGTTGGACAAGACATGAATTTTATCCAGTATTATTTGATTGACGTTATCGGGTTTATTCTAACAACATTGTTCGCAACTATGTTTATTTTAGTTAAAGGGGTAAAATGTGTACGGTGCTGTGCAAAAAAACGTTGCGCAGCAAAGAAAACAACAAAGAAAACCCAGTAAAAAAATTAAGTTGTATTTTTGTTGCAAAAACTCTAATAAAAATATGTGCGCAAATCTAGTATTTAATTAATACAGTGAAAAATAAAATGTCTATTTCTGGTGCGTGAGGGCCTTCCTGTAGAATTTGTTGGGCTTTTTTTTTTTATGGCTTGACAGACACCACACAATACCCATCGTAGGCTACATTTTCAGGGGGTCGCATTTTTGTCCTTCGAAGGGAACCGTCCTCAGTCGGCAAAAAAAAAATGGAGTAAGATTAACATGATTGCATATTATTTCTAACAGAAATATATACGCTTTTTTTTTTTAAATTGACAGATATCCTAGTCGCTTTACTGCAAGTAATTTAAATATATGCTTTCATTTTTCCATTAAGCTGCCACCCTTCCTCTCGTATTTAGGGCGCCTACAACCCCCTCCCCCCCACTTTCATTGCACTAGGGAGCCTTCCCCCTACACGCCTTCCCCCCTCCATACTTCTGGAAGAATGTCGACTCCTTTTTAAGCTAAAACAAACATATGCTAGTAAGTTTATTTGAGGCCCCAGTGTGAGTGGGGCAGAAATTCTGAGAAGCCACTGAAAATGTACAAATGCATATCACGTGTTCTCGAATTATATTTCTCCTAAGCGTTATGTTCCACGCATTCCACCTTATACAAATTAATTTTTTTTTAAAGTTCGCAGACCACTGGAAAGATAAAAATCCAATTTCACTAACATTCCCGATAATTATGATCCGAAACTTCCAGTACATAATAAATTTCTGCATTGCATTGTTGAAAATTTCCGTAGAATTACGTTAGCCGGCAAAGACCTTGTACTTGTTTCCGGGACTTCTTTGTACCGTAAATCTTCGGATGAATTGTACATACCTCAACCTAATAATTAGAGATTCAAACATGTGTTTTAGAGGTAATGAATAATCATGATACCTTAGTGCACACATCCAATACTTCTCAACTAAGATCAATTGTTGATTTTGAGTTACACCAATACTTTTTCGGGTTCTGGAAACAAATTAACCAAGTGTTTGAACCGTAAGTTTACGGAAATTTTTAACTGTATGGAGCGAAACTGAGGCAGACAGTAATGTTTATACCAAGAGAAGCGTTTAGTTAAACCGACCCCAAGTTGGAAATGTTTCCGTTTTAAAAATTGTTTTGGATTCAGAATTGTATATTCGATCAAGGTATCGATTGGTTAAACATGCAGATGCAGATATTGTTCGATTATCTACGCTACATGAAATACAGAGCTCACGAGAGATGAACGGTGTACGCTAATCTGTCAGATGACTGGAAAAAGGATCCTGGCATAGTTCCACCCATTCTTGCCACTTAGGGTAGTACGGGAGACTACTTCAGGCTACTTCAGCAGATACAGGATCTATTCTGGTTTATTCCTCACGTATGTTGACCCCTACAATGATCGGATGTTCCCAGTTTTAATCTCCGAGTTTGCCCCTTCCATTACTGAACTTCCATTTCTGCTACTAAAGGCTATTCGCTTCGGAATTACTCATTGATGGGAAAAAATACCTAGGTGTTAGTCAACGTAATGCCAACCACTAGCAGCTTTGTAACGACAGTGCTTGTTTTGAGGAATAAAACATAGACCCAAGACACTTTGGAATAAAATAATAAAAAAAAACTAACTGAACAAAAAACGGCTTCGTTGTTTAGAAAAAAAAGCATTAGAGCTCTTGTCCCCACCGAACTCACAACTATGAAGGCATACAAGTAAAAAAAAAACTGATTAGAGTTCACTCAAACGAAACGGATAATAATTTGAACTCCAAGTCCAGGGAATTGTTTTTACTCGCTGATTATGGCAGAAAGTGAACGCAATTTAGGTTTGAAATGTGTCATGCTTTTGTGTGCATGTGTATGAGTGTATGCGTCGGTGTTTGATCAATTTGTGTATTATACAGACGTTTTTATTTTTTTGTTTTGTCTATGTTTGTTGTTTTATAGTTTAACTCAGATCTGTCTTGTGAGTGGCTGTATGTATGTTTTGTGTGTATTTATAATTCGTGAAATATGCAGACGCCTCGTTGTTACGAGTATGTTTTTGTTGGTTTCTATTTTAGTGCTATTTCGTGTTTCAATTTAACAATTTTGGAGGGGTTTGTTTTGTATATGTTTGGGGGTTTTAGTATTCGTTTTGTTTCATGTGCACATTTATGTTTGCATTTTGTGTGTGTATTTGTAATGTGTGAAATATCCAACTGTTGTGTTTGTCTGATTATTGTTGTGCATGTACATGAAGGTTGGCATGTCATAATCATTGTTTCCTGGTATTGGAGTTCAAATTACAGTTAGTTTTGTTCGAGTGAGCGTTAATTGTTTTTTTATTTTATTTATTTGTGTGCCTTCACGGTTGTGAGTTCCATGGGAATAAGAGCTCGAATGTGTTTTTTTTCCTAAAACGGCAGTTTTTTGTTCCGTTAATTTATTGGGTTTTTTGCTTCTTTTTTATCGTCAGTGCTACGGTGTGGTTTATCTCGTGTAGGTGCGCGTGATAAACCACACATAGCAACCACAACGTGAATGTCCAATTTTGTGTGGGGAAAAAAACGGTGAATTATGCAGAAAACATGATTTTGCCGCTAGCAACTAATTTAACCTACCAGTACGCTCCTTTTGTCGTTCTGGTTCCGAATATCACAATGAAAACGTGGGCAAATGTTTTTTTCCAATCGTAAATGCGTCTGAAAATAGCACAGCTTCACATACAGCGTTGAGCGAGTGCCGCCATCTTCCTTCTCCGTTGCTTGCAGGCAAGAGGACCGCTCTAGAGATAATAGCCAAACCCCAACCAGTTCATTACAAGTGAAACGCCAAACAGAAGCCAGTACCTGCCTAACCTAACAACAATACCACACGAAACGTGTGAACCGGAACGACAAAAGGAGTGTGTTTCGTCTGGTTTAGTTGTTGTCGGTTAGGTTAGGTTATGGGTACCGGCTTATGTTTGGCGTTTCACTTGTAAACGAACCAGTTGCGGTTTAGCTATTCTCTAATCTCTAGAGTGGTCCTCTTGTCTGCAAGCAACGGAGAAGGAAGATGGCGGCACTCCTTCAACGCTGTATGTGAAGCTGTGCTATTTCCAGACGCATTTACGGTTGGAAAAAAACATTTGCCCACGTTTTCATTGTGATATTCGGAACCGGAACGACAAAAGGAGCGTACTGGTAGGTTAAATTAGTTGCTAGCGGCAAAATCATGTTTTCTGCATAATTACCAAAAAAACTATTGGAAATACATATTTATGTCCATACTCCATTCACGTTTTGATCCATCTCTATTACTTGATAGCAATACACCCGCGTTTGTCTAGATTTAGCGTTTGTCAGCTCAATTAGTCTTAGTTGATTCTTCATTTTAATTTCTTGATTCCTTTTGCGCGTGTGAGACGTATTTGACTACATTGGCGTAAGGTGTTAATGTTTCTCAAGATGTTCGAAAAATGGGTAGCGCCTACTATAAGACCCGGACTGGCATCTTAGGGCTCAAGTGCCACGACATTTTAAAAAGGCCCCAAACCTTATTTCGTGGGGAGGGGGAGGGGAACATGCGCGCTCATTAACGGACTGGTCATTATTTAAGGCCTGGCTGGGTGGGGGGGGGGGGAGTGGGGGTGCGCGAAGCAAAAAAGTTGGCCACCACAAATTCCAATGACCCCCAATCCCCTTAAAACCCTGAAAATCGTCACCTCCTCACTTAAGGTCCAAATATAATGTGACCCCACTCAAAAAAATGCACTTTTCGTATGCCTATTGAGCCTGTCTGCAGATGAATTCTGTAGCCAAATTTACCGAAAGGACAAGGTTAAGTTAAAAATGCTTTATAAACCACCGATGTTCCTTACATCCGTCTTGTGTCAAGTTTCATAGAATAGAGCCTAGGAGCCGGGCTTTTCTCAAACAGAGTGGTTAGTAATGATACTTACAACTTAAAAACCAGGTAAACACTCCCATTATGGGGGGGGGGGTCTGCCCCCGCTCTCCCCCACCCCCAGAAGTTGAGGAGTTTTTAGAAATTTTGACTGCTGAAAGTGGCATTTGTGTGGCCCAAAAATGACTTTTTCCTCCTCCCCAGGCAATAAATAATAGCCGGTCCCTAAGCTGTCTTTATAGTCTATGCATTTAAAGACAGCTATATGTAATGATCACGGAAGGGACCAGAATTTAAGACCAACAGGGAAATTCCGAGAAAAAAATCATCAACTACTGAAATTTGACTTGTAACTATAAAATCTAAAAGCAGACCTGTACTTGATATTTTCATTGCTACATAGATTGGTTAATTTCGATTTTACTAGATTTTTTGAATTGCGAATTGATAGCCGTACACGTTGCCACCCGTTAAAACTCGCATTCAGTACCTTTCAAAACAACATTTGTAAACATTTCTTTGCAAATCGCTTCGTGAAGGTATGGAATGGTCTACCGAGTGAGTTGGTGATGCTACCATCTGTCAAATCCTTTAAAGTGGGACTCTGGAAACGTGATTTAAAAAAAAAATATTTGTCTCGCCCTTTTTAGGTAGTATTTTTTGCTGCTTTCTGCATTTTCTGTGTGTGTGTGTTTTAAAATAGAACACGTTTTAATTGATTTTTGACTTTTAGTAATATTATTTTACCAGAGGAAGCCCGTGCTACGCAAGATAGCAATGATCAGCCTCGTGCTCGGCAGTGATTGTTGTAAGCCATTGTTGTAAGCCATTGTTGTAAGCCATTGCATCGTTTCCAGCTGCCAATTTCGAGGCCTCGCAATTAACAACATAGTTTAGTTTAATTTAAAACTATACGCATTTAGCTGAAACATGGATTCTTTCATTTTACCCATCAACAGTCAACGGTTTGGACGATAGTTTTCAATCCTTAGCACGTGCACCAGGAATTGTTAGGCACCGTAGCAAAGACATTACACGTGCACGAAAACAATGAGAAGCGATTAAAGTGATTGTTGTCCTTCAGGTTTTCCTTTAACTTTCCTTTTATCAGCTCAGCCGGGATCTAGAATTATTATGTTGATTTATGCTTATCACTTTGACGACTTGTTGCATTTGGCAATGATTTCTACCATTTTTCTTAATGGGTAGGGTATTAGTAGCCAGAACTGGCCCTTCCCCTCGCCTTTTGGTATTACATTATTATTATTATTACATTATTATTAAACACTTGGGTGAAATTAGTACCTGCTTTCAACGAATAACGCCTGAGGGTGCCATTGTCAGTCAACCAAAGTTCAGTGTACTGAGCGTCTGAATGGAGATCGAAATTCATTAGAATACAATAGAATATCTTTATAATAATATCGGAGACCGGCTAAAAGGAAAAGGAAAGCCTAAAGGAAAGCGTAAAGGAAAACCCCTTCTCCCCTCCTCGTGCCCACATTGAAAATGCACTTTCCCACTCTACGTGCAGCCAAAAAGGAGCCAGGCATGAGTGGTCGATCAACCTGACAAGTCTTCGGGAAGAGTGCCGGGAAAATGTCCCGGGAAATGTGTCCCGGGAAATGTGACCGGCCCCGTGCAAAGCACGGGCTTCCTCTAGTAATAGAATAAAATAGAATAGGATAAATAGAAAAAATATCGGTGCCGAGCAAACTGCTTATTAGTATCACCATTCATGACCCTAAATTTAACTACTAGCAAAACATTACCAAGCAAAATATTACCAAGTTTGAAAAGGCTACATAAAAGTAGGCTTAACTCTTGTAGGCAGAGTCCGTCAGAAGTTTTTATTTTTATTAATTTATTGTTTGAGCTTTGCACCATCTGAAGAAGACTCGTACAGATGAATCGACACCAATTTCGAAACTTACTAGTAGAAATAAATCCAGTAAGATAAGAGAACTAGAAAAACCTCCTACGACTGTAGGGGTTGAGAGAGGGCTGTAAGCGGGAGAGATTGGCGTAAGTGCTTTTTTTTTTCAGTAAAAAAAAAAGGATATTTTTAGCACCCATTAAAACAAAATGATCACGATAAAATACTTAATATAATCGCTTTAAAAAAATGGTATGTCAGATTACGAGGTTAAATTTATTTTAAGATAGATCAGAACAGGCTTATCAAGTTATTTTTCTAAATCCAACATTCAGTTTGAAAACGGTTGTAGTTACAAAATGGGCCTAAGTATAACGTTTGGTTTGCACGCCGAGAAATGTGCTGAGCGGGCCACTCAGGCTAAATCTTCTTCCCCAGCTCAAATTTCTACTGAATATACGGTTTGAATCGAACACCGAACAAACCCTATCAACTTAAAAAAAAAAAGAATAGCAGTGAACAAAAAATGCTCCCTCCGTGAGACGAAAAAGTTGGAAAAGTCGGAACTGCCACCAACAGAAAAACTTTCGCCGTACTTCTGTCCCGCTTACACCCCTCTCTCAACCCCTAGAGGCGCAGGAGGTTTTGCAGTTCTATTATCTTACTGGATTTCTTTCTACTAGTAAGTTACGAAACTGGTGTCGATTCATCTGTACGAGTATTCGTTTTCTTCAGATGGTGCAAAGCTCAAACAATACATTAATAAAAATAAAAACTTCTGACGGACTCTACCGACAAGAGTTAGGCCTACTATCGTGTAGCCTTTTCAAACTTGGTAATAATTTGCTGATTCACTGCTATTAAGTGTGCTCAACACACTTCATATAACGCGTACTCATCACAATGTTTGTTCTCTGTCAACTTTATCAGTAACAACGGTAATAAGATAATGGTATCTTCTGAAGAGAACAAAGACTTGTTTTGCACTTTTGACAGTTAGGCTAAACAGTGACATTAGCAAGTGGCTCTTTAGGGCGTTGGCAAAATTTTGTGGTAAGCGGGCGAGTAATTTTTTCTTCCCTTTAAGAATTACTGGTTTCTTTTGTTGGGTTGGGACAGTGGCGATGGTGCAGGGATGGGCTAGGACTGGTATTGATTCTCTCCCTCCCCATCCCCCGTCCACTTCCAACATTTTCCGCGCGCACCCAGTTGCATCTCTGGAAATATACTATAAGGTTTTTCGCACTGTATCGATGTTCAAGTAGCCATACAACAATGTAAGCTCTT
>JAHWFP010264398.1:0-23989 GCA_023313725.1 Lithobius niger
ACTAAAGTGCTTTTTAACTTTCTGCCTTTTTTTAAGATCTTTAACGAACGAGTTGAAATTTTAATCGCCAACTACCTGTCTCCGGTTCTTGGGCTGTTTGCCGGTAAAAGGTCTGTTTCCCTGTCCTTGCAAAAATGGATTGAATTGACGGTCATTGCGGATTCAATTTCTTTTAATTGTTACCAGAGACAATGCGATCCTTTTGAGAAAACTCACGCACTCAGCCCGGAACTGTCTTTACATTTCAAAAGAGATGGTAACGCTAGTAACGCAATGAATAGCAATATTAGTTTTTCGAGGAATGGGGTGGCTCGTTTCACTATGGGCTTGATTCAGTTGCATAATCTAGTTTTCATAAGCGTCGTTAAAGAGCAAATTAAATCCTTGCAGTCGACGCAAAAAAATAATCATAATAAGCGAGCGCGTGTTTACGATGATGAAAACTAATAGGTTTTTCCCTCCCCCGCCCCCCCCCCCGTTTCCCTCCCTTTTCCTACCTCGTCCCAACCTTTTCACTCCAGCACTAAAAAATGGCACAGCCTAATATCTCAGATGCTTTCACGTTAACTCACCAGAATTACATTAAGATTCATGGTGTTGGGCGTTCCGAAATTGAAATTGAACTAGACGATTCATGCGTTGGCAGAACTTTCATCAAGTTAGGGGACTGGAGTCAATTCATTAAATTCTTCGCCCTGCAAGGGAATGGGATAGAAGGGAAAGAAAATACTTCCTTCCATTTCCTTGCAGGGCTAAGAATTTTGCGTTATTCGCCCCTCCCCATATCTCGTAGCGATAATGCGGAGCCGAAAGATCACTATTCTAAAACTGAAATTAACGGAGGCTATGATTTCAAAACAAGATTATTTGGGCGAATTTGATCTCAAAAGAATCGTTCAGCAATATTCTCTTACACACCTTTCCATCTACAGCTGAGTTTTCAGACTTTTACTTTTAAATCCACTTTTGATATGCTGAATCTCGCAAACTCAAATCAACGGATACCAGTGCTGACGAATTAACTTGTCTTTCGTGCAAAAATAATGCTTGGCACGTTTGATGCACTAACGCTTCACGCTTGAAATGTTCAGCATGCACTAACCCTCATCAACCAGACATCATTCGTAACTGTATTCCGTCTCATAGATCGTTCTACTGGGAAATGTAAAAAAAAGAAATCTTCCATTTATTCTTTTTTCCCTTTTTTCCCCCAACAGTTATCTCTTCCCCACCTCCCCCCCCCAAAAAAAAAACAAATGGAGGAAGTGTGGTGTCTGGATACAGGCACCACTAACTAGTGTTATAATGTATCCAAGCCTTGTAACCAATCAGAGTGTAATCTTGTTAATTAGCAATGCATCATACCCATGATGCATTGCCCTACAGAGATAATAAATAGGCATGCACCTGCTTTGGCAGGCAGCTGCCCATTAGAACCCACTACATGTAGTTGTGTGCATCTATGCACTACACAAACACTACATTGGCGACGAGATGGATTAATTTGAGTTGTAAAACCTAAAATTAGAAGCCATTGCTTTTTCTGTTTAAGCCCGTGCATTGTATGGTACAAGCAGAGCAATTGGTCTTAAACTTAAATTTTGAAGCTAATTAGTAAAGATGAATTACCTTGTATGCTGTAGAAGAGCTGCTTTGGGTAAGCTGGCCCCTGGGGCAGCTGGGGCTGACTCCTCATAGCGGCAGAAGACTGGAATTCTTTGTGGGACCAGGGCTGCAGGCTTGGTATCATGGACAGTCCAGTTTTCCAGTGAACAGGTCAGGCATAATTTATCCAGCTTATTCCAAGGACAGGCATTGTGGCACTGGCATGGGGGTTAAGTGCAAAGTTGTCTTGGGGGAAATAAGCAGTGCTAAATTTAAGTTAGATTAATTGGGTAGCCAATTGTGAAACGTTTAAAAGCCTCGTTAACGTTTATTAAAATTTTTAGCCTAAATGCAGGTGTTGGCCTCACGTTAAAAAGTGTTGATAACGTTTAAAAGGTTGTTAAAATCCAGTGTTGGGGATGTGAGTTAAAATCCTGTTAGAGTGTGTTTAACTAGCTTATGTTAAATTATTTCAATTACAATGAATGCTTTTGCGAGTTCGCAAGTTACGCATATGTGTGTTGCCTACAAATGTGAATATAATTAAGCCTGTAAAATGTTGGCCATCAAGTGGTTGTAGAATAATTTCTATAAGCATAGTAGCGCATGCTGTACGAGTTTATTGCACAGGGCTTAGTCGACCAGTCGAAGTGTGATTTCATGCAGTATTTTAAAGCTTGTTTACTGTGCCTTATAAAATAAGGGGGTAACAACACAGTTTTTAGAGCTGGTCAAATTGAAGATTAGAGAGTGTTTCGATCTTTGTGAATACTAGGCAAGAAGTGAAACCGGTTGGGCAAATTTAAAATTATGTGTTAAGTAGATTATTTATTAATTATTGCTGGCGACGATAATTAAGTGTGACCTAGCCGGTCACGCATGGGAATTTGATGTCCTATGTTAAAAGAAACTGTATTAACTTGTAAGAGAACAAGCAAGAGCAGTAATTCTTGGCAAATTTAAAATTCTTCAAATTTAAAGAACTAGTTTAACTTAAAGTGGGGAGAGACCGTTTAAATGTACATTCAGTTTAACCTAATTTAATTTGCCTAGTTTGGTGTAGACCTTCTTCTTGTTGCTGGGTGCAACGAAGGCCTATTTCAGTAAATTTAAGAATTGTAAGGCGTATTCCTATGCACCTGAATTTTGATTAAATTAAGTATAGGGCGCTGGTGTTTGTTATTCCTACAGTTGTGATAACAACTCCAGCTATGCCTTCAGGTATTCAAGGTCGAAAGCTAGAGGAATTTGATTCAGGTGTAGAAACCTGGCCTGTTTATTTTGAACGGGTCGAATTGTATTTCTCGGCTTTTGACGTGCCTGATGATAAGAAAGTAGCGTTGCTATCAACCTGTGTGCACCTAATGCTCCAGCAACTAAAACCTTAGTCCAAATTAACACGCTGTTGACAGGTAACTTATGTCCTGTACCTAACTACCTTTATGAAAGAGTCCAGTTCCAAAGGAGGGAGCAGAATGCTAACGAATCAATTGCGGACTATATAACTGAGTTAAAGAGGCTTACCCTCTATTGTAGTTATGGTCCAGCCAATGGAACTAAGCTGGAGACAATGCTCAGGGATAGATTTGTTGCTGGAATTCACAACTCCGACACTTTGAAATCTCTGTTGCCGTTGGATCCAGCTACAGTTACATTTGATTCGGCCTGCAAATTTGCCCTCTCTCAGGAATTGGCTGAGAAAAATGTAAGTCATTTTCAGGGGGCAAGTGCTCATTCAGTGCAGTTTAAACGTCTATTTAAAAATAAAAGTTAAGTCTAACAATGACAATTTGTGCTTCTGTTGTGGTAAACCATCGCATGTGAAAGCTGTGTGCAGGTTTAGGAAGCATAAGTGCTCCACCTGCGGGAATGTTGGGCACCTAAGTCGAGTGTGCAGGTGTAGCAAGCCTGCGCCGATGCCATATTCTCATAAACCCAAAATGGTCAAAACAGCTGGTAAAAAGAAAAATCATAAGTATTCTGGAAGGAAGCACTTAATGTTGAAGAATCATCAAATTATGATTCGGACGACACTGAATGTAGTTCAGATGAAGCAAGCCCTGATTCTGACGAAATTTATTCTCTTGCTACAGATAGGCGAAGCAAACAATGGATGATTCGTGTTCAGTTAAATGGCCATGAACTTCCATTACTAGTTGATTCAGGTGCAGATTCAACTCTTATTCCAGTTAGCTGGTACAATAAATATTTCAGTAATGTCAAGTTAAACCCAACTAGAATTACGTTGAGGGCTGCTGGTGGAGTAGTTTACAAGCCTTTGGGTATTGTGAGGCTCAACGTGAAGCTTAATGACAAAACTGAGGTATTATCAGCAATTGTAAGCCCTGATAGTTTTTCACCATAGTTTGGGCGGAGCTGGATGTGGAGTCTTGAATTGGACCTAAATCAATTCTATGCTGAACCTGTTCATGAGGTAGACATTTTGGAAGAATTAATAGAAGATGTTTATTTTGTCTCCGACGAGGAGGTGTTCAAGAGATTCCCTAAGCTATTTTCGCCAGGTTTGGGGAAACTCAAAGATTTTAAGGCCAAAATAACTTTGAAAAAAGATGCAGTACCAAAATACTGCAAAGCCAGACCGGTACCCCTAGCTGTAAGGGCGAAGGTCGAGGCTGAAATCGACAGACTTGTTCAGGAGGGTGTTCTTAAGCCTGTGGATTGCAGTGCGTGGGCGACGCCCATGGTCTTGGTTTTTAAGCCTTCAGGAGACGTCCGGATCGCGGGGGATTTCTCAAGCACTGTAAATCCGCAAATAGATATAGAATACCACCCGGTTCCAAGGGCTGAAGATTTATTTTCGAAATTAGCAGGGTGTGATACCTTTTCGATTATTGACCTTTCGGATGCTTTTCTGCAAGTTGAGCTTGACGAGGATTCAAAGGCCTCGTTAACTATAAATACTTGTAAAGGCCTGTTTCAGTTTCAGAAACTCCCTTTTGGGCTGGCTAGTGCTCCTGGCATTTTCCAGAAGCGTATGGAATATATCCTTAGGGATATACCTAGGGCTGACCCGTTTTTTGACGATATTCTGGCTGCTGGAAAGGGCCAGGACCACGATAAGACCTTATTCCAAGTATTAGAAGCCTTGCAGGAAAATGGGTTGAAATTAAAGAAGAACAAATGCCAACTCCGCAGAGACAGTATAAAATATCTGGGATTCAAAATAGATAAGAATGGGGTTTCAAATCTACCTAACGTTCTGGACGCTATTAAGCTAGCACCTGAGCCTATTAACATTCAAGAGTTGAAGTCTTTTTTGGGCTTTATTAACCAGTATGGTAAATTTGTACCACATTTGGCAACCATACTGGCTCCATTAAATAAGTTGCTTTCTCCAAAGAATGCCTGGAAAAGGACTAAGGAATGCTCAGATGCTGTCCAGAATGCTAAGGCTCCTTTTCTAGATTCTAAAGTGCTGGCGCACTATGACCCTAAATTGCCTATCAAGCTTATTTGTGATGCGAGTCCCCTACGGGTCGGAGCTCAGAAAGTTCATACCTATCCAAATGGCGAAGATAGGACTATTTCTTTCGTCTCTAGGGCGCTGTCAAAAGCAGAACTTGGTTATGCCCAATTCGACAAAGAAGCGTTATCAATAGTTTTTGGGGTTAAACGCTTCCACCAGTATTTGTTTGGGAGAAGGTGTATACTGCAAACTGATCAGAAGGCATTACTGTGGGTTTTCGGGAGCACCAGCCATGGCAGCCGCACGTATCCAGTGGTGGGCAATTTACTTAAATGGCTATGACTTCGAGCTCCAGCACATCCCCGGCAAGGATAATTTAACAGCTGATTTTTTGTCTCGTATGCCTACACCATATGAACCCCCTTCCAAGCGAGCTCCTGGTTAGAGAGTTATGAATTTGGAAAATATTGAGTCACTTCCAATCTTAGCTGACCGACTAGAATATCATACCATGAAAGATAAGCTGCTGGCAACGGTTTATCGATATACTAGAGATGGTTGGCTGGATTGGGTGGAAAGTGAGGATTTAAAGCCTTATTTTTCTCGTGGGCATGAGTTATCTCTTGATAGTAACGCAATATTTTTTTTGGGGGGGGTACGCCTTGTAATTCCTGAAATATTGCGCAAACAAGTGCTTGAGGAACTTCATTTGGGCCATTGCGGGGTCGTGCGTATAAAAGCTCTTGCTCGTTCCCGTGTATGGTAGCCTAAAATTGATAGTGATTTGGAAAGTTTGGTTAACAAATGCATGGCCTGTCAGGTGAACCGTGATGTTGGTGCCAAGTCTAAAAAACACGTTTGGGAACGACCTGCACTGCCGTGGGCTAGAATCCACCTTGAGTTTGCAGGGCCGTTTCATGGAAAAACGTACATGGTGTTATTGGATGCTCATTCTAAGTTCCCATATGTTTTTGACATGAAAACAACGACGAGTGGTGCTGTTATTCGTATTTTGCGTGACTTATTTGCAACCTATGGTTACCCCAAGGTTTTGGTTAGCGATAATGGGCCACAGCTAAAAAGTTTTGAATTTGAAAATTATTTGAAACAATGTGGAATTAGGCATGTAACATCTATCCCGTATTTGCCAGTCCAAAATGGGGCTGCAGAAAACCTGGTTCGTTCACTAAAACGAAGTTTAAAAGCGAGCCTAACTCAAGGTTTAATCCTAGAAATTGCACTGACTAATTTCCTCCTACAGGCTAGAAATATTCCGCATTGCACTACTGGTGTTACACCGTCGAAAGCTTTCCTGAAAAGACACGTGCGTACACGTTTAACGCTTATGGTACCTAGCGTTGCTGATAAAACTGCTGTTGAAATCAACAGCTACTTTAGGCGAATCAACTTACCAGTTGAATGACAAAGTTTTTGTGCGGATGGGAGACCAAATGCGCTGAAAAACTGGCTACCGGGCCGAGTTGCAAAAGTCCTCAGCCCGTATGCGCACGCGTGTTGCTGAGGATACGGCGATTGATATTCCTGTGTCCAATCAAGGTGCAGATATGCAAATTTGGAGAGACAATCCAATCTTCAATGCGCCGTCGGGAAGCGAAACTGTGGCCTCTGGGCATGGTCTCAAGGCCGTGCAATCGAATCGCCGAAGAAGTTTTGTTTTGCCACAGTTGTCTCCACCTAAAGTGCTAGTTTCTCCCGCAAAATCTAATAAATATTGACTCCTGGTAAATCCAGTGAAGATGTTCCACCACTGTTGACGCCTCCGCGAAGATCTCCAATTAAATCGCCGTTAAAACATCCATCGATTGTTGATCCCCATTGCCAGTGCCGACGACGTCATCGCCGTCAGGTGCTGTTTCGCGGCCTTCGCCGTGCGTGGTTGCCATGCCGCCGTCGAAGCCTGTGGTTTCGGGTCTCGTTTCTGGGACAACTCGTAAATCTAGGCGCAAGGTTGTGCTTCTGTACCGTTTGAATCTCTGAAGCCTGTTTTGCAAAGCATGTTGGGTCGTGGGTTTTGGGGGTGGCTGGACGTTTTTAGGATTTTGCATGTGTTTTTTTTTTTGTTGCAAGTGTTAAAAGAAAAAAAAATTTTGTTTTTGGTATTTGTGACATTTGAATTGTGCAGTTTTTTTGCATGGTTCGTGGGTGAGTAACTAGGTTGGTTTAATAGGTTAAATTTCCTCCTTTTGGTCAATTAATTCCAAATTGAATTCTAATTGTGGGGGGAAATAGTAGTTTGTCTAATTTAGGGATATAAGTGTACTAATTCTTTCATGCTTGTGGATTGTGAGTCGACTTTAGTAATAAATTAGATTAGCTATTATTCTAAGTAGATTAGTAATAAATTTAATAATAAATTAGATTAGCTATTGTTGTAATAGGCTCACAACTTATCAGAGGTGAATGTGGTGTCTGGATACAGGCACCACTAACTAGTGTTATAATGTATCCAAGCCTTGTAACCAATCAGAGTGTAATCTTATTAATTAGCAATACATCATACCCATGATGCATTGCCCTACAGAGATAATAAATAGGCATGCACCTGCTTTGGCAGGCAGCTGCCCATTAGAACCCACTACCTGTAGTTGTGTGCATCTATGCACTACACAAACACTACAGGAAGACTAGGAAGAATTTAGACGATGAGCTAGCAAAATTAATTGACGTTACAAAAATCAAGAAAAAAAATCTGTTTGGTTTAAAACTGAACAGAAAAACATTACTGTTAGTATCATACCCCCTGATTCATTGTTAACGAGATTTCAATTAACTCCTGCTGAATTAATCGACCATTTGTTCAGGGTAATTTTCGAAACTCTACTGAAAAATGTCACTCCTACAGATTGCGTTTGCATCACGTTAATGGCTGGACAATATGCAAATGATTTGTATTTGCCCTTTCAATTAAGGAGAGATTTCTCCCACGAACAAATCCTGTCATTGATTTTGCATTTATCGCAGAGTGATAAAAACCTTTCCGTAAATTCCAGTTCGATTTAACTCACGATCCCACGTCAAGATGGATACGGGCGGAATGGTGGATTCGGTTTCAGTTTTGAATTTTAAGAAATGGCCGAACGCTCCGTTATCGCAGTATGGAATCCCAACGGTCCCGTTTGTTTTGCAAGATGCATCGTCACGATTTTAGCTCACTACAGAAACGTGAAAGAGTTCAAAAGACTATCTACAAATTGCAGAGTGCAGTATGCTAAAGCTCTGATGCTTCATGAACAGGCGAACTGTAAACTAAGACGTAAAGTCCCAAAGGGTTATTCTGGCTAACTTTACGGAGAATTTTCCCCGTAAAAGACAGTAGTCTCGTACGATCACTTAATTCATTAGAAGCTATAAATCTAGGCTGGAAACACAAGATCAGGCATGCACAAGTAATTCAGTCAAGGCAAGGACTTTCTGTTAAAGTCGAAAGGATTTATTCATCGGCAATTATTTCGTAATTCCCTCCCCTTTAGTTCCGAGAGCACTTCCTAATTTAAGACTGCCTTCTAATTGAAAGATTGTTAATCGAACTGGCTAAGTCCACATCACTTGTCAAATGACTAAGTCCAAATCGATATAATTCTAAGTCCACAGTGTGGAAGGGTTGGTTACTTAACTTTAGTTGAAGTGAAGCTGGAGGAACGTTAGGGGTTAGACTGGCATAGCCGCAGGTGGATTTTGAGCTCTCAGGAAAATCACAGAGTGAAGAAACAGGGCTTCGGCCCCTTCTTTTATACCCAGAGGTGGTGTCTAGATGAGGAAGTTAACACCACAATTGGAGGGCTCAAATGACCTGATTGGTCAGGCTGACCACTGACTCTTACAGTGAATCTGGATAGCTAAGCTAGACTCAGGCCAAAAATGTACTAGACTGGCGCTGTTGTTGTGGTGCTAGCTAGTAGCGGATGTGTTGTATTCTGGAGCCTGACAAGGTAAAGGACGATGTTAACGTTTATGTTAACGAGTTCAAAGCTTTAATTAAAGAGTTTGATGAATAATAAACGGATTTAATTAGTGATTAAAATAGTTAAATGATTAATTAATGCAGTTCATTGACTGTTAATTATAAAAGGGGGCCGGCCTATCGCTCCGATAGTGTGCCGGTCCTGATACCGATCCGATACCGATACTCTAATGAGGTATCGTAATTAGGCTAAATTAAACGATATTAACAGAACGTACAGTATGCTAAACCTTAGGGAATTGAAGAAGTAAAACGATTCCAAAAATACCTTAACAAATATCATATTACGTAAATATTACGTAAATATCATAAACGTTTTTAGTGGACCAACTTCCAAACTGAGAATCACGCTATTGTGGCACAAAGAACACTTCTACGGCATTCTGAAACCTCACCCGAGTTTTAAAGCTGAACATTTCGGTTTTGACTGTTCGAAAGCTTACAAGAAGAATCATTTTTGCGAAAGAGCTCGGTGCCGACAAAGTTACAATACTAAACACGATTGCGGGTTGGTGCTGTGCAGGGACGACGCTAGAATCACTTTACTTGGGAGGCCCCCCCTCCAAAAAAAAGAATAAAAGTAAAAATAACACTTACAATTCTCTTTCTCACACCCAACGTTCTCAACTGTTTTCTACACCATTTTTTAGGAATATTTTTAATCCAGCTGAAAAAAGATGATTTTGCAACTCTCACAGTAACAATTAGGCTCCATTGATGTGACCGCAAGTTTTTCCTATCGCTGTGAAAGAAACTAAGGTAGTTTTCTTAATAAGTAACCAGAATTTTCTTCGTTTATACGTTTGATTTTGATCTGATGGTGGGGGTGCCAGGAGGGGGGGGGGGAATGTAGGGGGGCGAGTACCCCCCTCGCCCCCCTTAGTGTCGTCCCTGGTGCTGTGGAAATTTTGCTACGACTGCCAGCATTTATTCAAATCCGAAAAATGTTTTCAAAATCACAAAACGCTTCAACCTCCTTTTCGCCACCCCCTTTGCATTCGTTTAAAGGCTTGCAAGAAGTGCAGACTAACTGTAAAGCCAACTACCAAACATGCTAGCAAACACAAATGTGGTTTGCGGGACTGTAAAAACTGTGGGTGGATGCCTTTGAACCACGTGTGTTTCATGCTACATATTCCGCCTCCTCCCCCTTTGCTGCCACTGCCTGCTAAACCAAAAAAAAATGATCCTTATCAGTGAATTTTATTTTAATTTGAGACGAGACAAGATACATTTTTCAGCGAAGATAAATAGGAGCACGTCGTTAATTTTGCCAGCTTGTTGGTAACGTGCAAACTGTGCTCGCATGGAGATCCCTTCAAAGTGCCAGAGTGCGATTAGTGCGGGTGGAGGGTGATACCCTTTAACAACGGCGACCAAACTTTACTTAATTTCTGCAAAAATCTGTTCGAGACTTTCCATCACAGACCCAAGATGTTTAAGCTCACAACTTTTCAAATTTGATGGTCATCTGGTGATAAAATACACTTTAAACGAAGACGTTAAACTGTCGAAGTTAATTCAAAATGGCGGTCATTTGTTTTCCATGATGATCGAAGAACTGACCTTTAGAGATTCGTTCTTGATCATGCCTCTTTCACTAAGAGCCCTGCTGGCGAGTTTAGGTTGCAATCCCGACGTAGTGTTAAAGGGCCATTTCCCGTTCAAGTTCAATATTCCTCAGAATTACGATTATCGCGGACCTACTCCCTCCTTGGAGTATTTTGGCGCCGATTTTTTGAAACCTAAAGATCGCAACGAACTGATTTCGTGGCACTAAAAACAAACCGGTGTCTTGTAGGATTTTCAGAAAGAACTCGCGAAATACGACATCAATGACGTCATCGTATTGGAGCTGCTTGCATGAAATACAGAGACTTGGTTCGAAGTATCGTTCCCATAGAACCCTTCCACGAAACCTGCACATTGCCAGCGTTAGCCCTGTGTATCTACAGAATGATGTTTTTATTGCCTAAAACAACAGCCATCATCGACCCGGTCTATCAGAAACCTGCTAGAGCTTTCTCCAAACAGCTAAAACTTTCTCCTATGGTTGGAATACGAGGCTGTGCAACGCAACATTAAAATATGGCACGCTAAAAACGGTGGGGAATGTAGAGTTCTGAATAAATTCTCTCTCGATGGTTACTGCATTGAAGAATGGACCATTTTCGAGTTCAACGGTTGTGTAGGAAACGGACATTGTTGCGTGACAGACAGGACTGCTACAGTACCTTTTTCTAATTTAACCGTCGAAGAAGCCTACCAGTAAACGATCACATGAAGCATTTTCCTAAAAACAATGAATGACAGGATGTCAATTGATCGAGAAATGGGAATGTTATTTCCGAAAAGAAATGAAACTCGATCCACGCCTGCACAATTTTGTCAAAAATTACGATGATTTCGAGGGGGAGGAGGTCACGCCCACCCAAGGATTTTACGGCGTGCGTGTAGAGACGCATTCGCACTACATGAAATCTGATTACATCCTTTACGATGATTTCAATAGTTTGTATCCTGACAGCCTGGAAGTTGGCAAGTATCCCATTGGAGAGTGTGAAATTATAAGCTAATTTCAGAGTAATGATATCGCTCCTTTATTCGGCATTATTGCCTGCTCCATTTTACCACCGAGAGGACTACCCACTCTCCCCTTCAAAATAGAAGCAAAACTTTATTTCACTCTATGCAAAAGTTGTTGCGTCGAACGATGTGGAGAGTATACGCTTAGTGTTGATGAAAGGAAATTGGTCGGTGTCCAGCCCAGTGTAGAATTACAGCGACCAGTTGCGAATGACTACGTCGTACTTAAAATCCACAAAGCTTGGCATTTCCCTAATAGTCAGGTGGCAGACCCGAAGAATCATTCACTTTTTCATAAAAGCATATAAATCGGCATGTTGAATGTGCATGCCTGTAAGATTATTTTTAGGTATGGCGCAACTTCGAATTGTACCCAGGAGCCCTGAAATACAAGATGACGGTCAAAATAGCGGTTGAATAACGTGCTTTTGGCTATAACTCCTTAACCGTCAACAAATCAAAAGCATATTGTGAAACAAAAACGTTCAGAACACAATTCTGGGCAGGAAAGGTGGTATACATCCTTTATGTACAATGAACCATTCAACCCCAAAATCGTATTTCCAATATATCATCCCTTAATTCACCTGAACGTTCCTTTATAGCGACTTTATAGCGATTTTCAGGTTTAAGCACACTTGTGAGCCCTCTAATAACCCGACATGGACATGCTTAGGATATTCTGAAAGGTGGGGATCTATTATTTCCAACACTCCTTACGAAAATTGTTTAGCGTAGTGAGGGACCATAAGCCTATTCAAAGAAGAGGTAATGGCATAGCAGCGAAAGTGTGTGGTGATTTTCAAATTCAAGTGCTCTTACGAGCTCTCTAATAGCCAGAAATGTACCATGCTTAGGATATTCTGAAAGACGGGAATTTATTCATTTCATCAATCCTAACCACAATTGTTTAGCTTATCTAGGGACCGTACTACGCTCATTTAAAGGTAAAGAGGTAATGGCATAGTAGCGAAAGCATATGGTGATTTTCGAATTCAAAGTGCTCTTACGAGCTCTCTAATAGCCCGAAATATACATGCTTAGGATATTCTGAAAGACGGGAAGGAAATTTATTCTTTTCCTCAATCCTAACCGAAATTATTTAGCTTAAATAGGGACTGTCGTAGGGACTGTCCTGTAAAAAGTGAAGCTGTAATGGTGTAGCAACTATTTTCAATTTGAAAGTGCCGTAAATGCTCATATTTGTATGTGTATCTAAGCTAAACAATTTTGGTTACAATGGATAGGAAGAACAGATCCACATATTTCAGAATATCCCAAGTATTCCTTCGGGCTATTGAAGAGATCGCAAGAACATTTTGAATTCGAAAATCACTACACTTCCTCTTTACCTCTTCACCTTTAAATGGGCATAGTGCAGGCCCTGCTAATCAACCAATTTCGGTTAGGATTTATGGAAATAATAGATTCCTATCTTTCAGAACATCCTAAAGCATGTCTATTTCGGGCTATAACAGAGTTCACAATAGCACTTTGAATTCAAAACTCACCATACGCTTTTGCTACTACGTCATTACCTCTTTACCTTTAAATGAGTGTAGGACAGTCCCTAGCTAAGCTAAACAATTTCGGTTTGGACTGATGGAAGAATAAATTCCAGTCTTTCAGAATATCCTACGCTTGTCTATTTCTGGCTATTGGAGCGCTCCTACGAGCACTTTAAATTAAAAAATCACTATATATTTTCACCGCTACGCCGTTACTTCGTCACCTTTAAATGAGTGTAGGACGTCCCTAGCGCAGTTAAACAATTTTGGTTTGGAGTGTTGGAAATAATAGATTCCTATCTTTCAGAATATCACAAGCATGTCCATTTCGGGCTATTAGAGAGCTCACAATAGCACTTTGAATTATAAACTCATCATACGCTTTTGCCACAGTTGCGTTATCTCGTCACCCTTAAAGGGGCAAAGGACGATCCCTTGCTAAATCTAAGTAATTTAAATTAGGATTTACGGAAAGAATAAAGTCCTATTTTTCGGAATATCTTAAGTATGATCATCTCGGGCAATTAGAAAGTTCATAAGAGCACTTTGAATTCGAAAATCACCATACGCTTTTGCCACTATGCTATTACCTCATCACCTTTAAATGGGCATAGGACGATACCTAGGTAAATTAAACAATATTGGTTGGAACAGATTGAAATAATAAATTCCTATCTTTCATAATATCGTAAGCATGTTCATTAGGGCTATTAGACAGCTCGCAATAACAATTTGAATTCAAAACTTACTATACGCTTTCGCTGCTACAATACAATTACAGTACAATTTCAGGGTTGTAGCCAATGGTACTAATATTGAATCTGACAATGCCCTGTGCAACCAGTGTAATTTCTGCACGACCGGAACCATCGCAATGAATTCCGTCTCCATTGTTCTGAGGCACACCATGCTCTGCTCTTACATCCCCACAAAAAAGGTACACTAGCTAAGAATACAATGTGCCTGCCGAAACTACGACAGTTGTCTCTGTTGAATGCCCAAGATGCATCAACATATGCATAGAACCCAGATACCGTGACACTTAAAAGATCTATTGCGTAATGTTTTGTACTAAGTATCGCAATACAAGCGAATATGAATGGCATAAATATATTGTTATAAGGGAACAATATTATAACACTTAAGAAAATATCAGGCCTGGTTCTGGAAACTACATACATGAGACTTCCTACTATTGACCTGTATGGGAAGTTGACACTTTCCTAATCATTTTCGTCTCGCTTCTTTTGAACAAAAGTACCAGCCGGTGCTGGTACCTTACATGGCAAATACCTTAGATGTTTTATCGACATCATAACTTTTTGCGAGTTTGCGATGTAAGATTGCTGATGAATTACTGTCTTGCCATAAACTTTCAGGAATTCAATACCTAATACGTTCTCCCGAAGATGTGAGTTCGAATTTGGTTTTTTAGCAAAGTTACTGTATTTGCTCTAATGGTTTCGTTTCTGGCAAACAAAAGCAAATCATCCACATAAAATAATAAAACTGCATCTAAACCAAAATGATAAACACAGTTAAGCCCCAAGAATTAAGAAAATCCTATTATCACCAATGTCTTTTCAAGTTCTTCCCCATGCACTTTGGTGAATACCATATACGACTTTTTGCAATAGCCACACCTTGCCATGGTTAAACACAGTTTTGCATTCTCTAGGGATTTCCACGAAGGTTTTGAGTCTAATGTACCATAAAGGTACGCACACTTGATGTCCAAAAGTAGGCCTACAATTTCGTCAGGGTAGTAACGTCAATCATGCGTGCTTCAATGGTGGTGAAAAATCTCATATGATTAGGGCATGCCCTTATTTAGCATCTCAAGCAAACGAGAAAACCCCAAGTAGTAGTAAAGGCAATAACCCTCGACGTGATAGACGTAGGGGAAAAAATAGAGAGGTCCATCGAGCACTAACGGCCGGGCGGGCAGTTTCTAAGTTGCAGATCTGGTCGATCCCTGGAAAGGGAACCTTGGCAAAGTCCCAGCCAAGACTGCCAGCCAGGGTAGCGTTAGAGGCTACCATGATCGTTCAGCAGCTATGGGAACTATTCTGGCTAATTCTGGACAATCTTTCAGTCCCTACGATGATCAGAGGTTACCCGGATCGAATCCCCGGCATGGCACCTCCTTTTATCGGATATTTCTCCTCTAAAAAGTCTGGTAATCTTCAAAATTGATCAGGTTCATCCCCAGGAGCACTGACTTAAGGCTCAAAAGAAATTAATTTTTAAAAAATAGATGAGTAGATCAATTCTTCAGTGTGTGTAGAAGATACAGAGTTCACCCCCAATGCACAGATTCTAGGAAATGTAACACAGGGTGACCCAAATTGGTACCTGATTCCGGCACGACACACTACACATGTACAAATAGAGATTGGTTTACTACACTTGCAACAGTGCAAGAAAAGCAAGTTTGCTTTATTGAAGGTGCATCAAAAATTGTTGGTATAGGTCAAGTGACCATTCAAGTAAGAGTCAGTGATGTTACATGTACTATTGAGTTACAAAATGTTTTGTACATATCGACCTTTTGAAAATATTCGGCAAGTGTTGGTTGCATCGTTAAATCTAATAGATTGACATTTTTCAGGGACACAGTGTGTGTTTAGATAATCAATGCGTACTGTATGGCAAGCGGATCACAAACAAGTTGAATTGCGTATGCAATGTTGTGTCTCATGAGGTCAAACCAAAACATGTGAATGGAACTGTAGCTTGTACCTCCGACTCTAGCAACAGTTCCTTTGGCTTAAGTAAGAAGAATCAAAGGGGTGAATTTAAACGAAGTAGTGAAGTCGATAACATCAGTGTGGATGATAAAGTTAATCCAATAAGTCTGTTTCAGTGGAAACCTGGTACTTGAGGTTTGGTCATGAGCATAATTTGGGCCTGATAAATTTACAAAACTCCAAGGTTGTACATGAAATACACGTGGAAGTGAAGCCTAAATCTTCTCAGTGTGAGATATGCAAGGTAACCAAATGGACTAGGGCCAGGTTTAAGGGTATTGGTGCAATACAGAGTAAGAAGCCCCTAGAGCTCCTTTACATGGATGTTTGGGGAAGTCGTATAGTATCCTAGGGTTTCCTAGGGTAAAGAACCTAGGATTTCCGATAGGATTTACCTAGCAAAATTGACCCTCTCTCCTTCTGGCGCCATGGCTAACGCTGGGTGCGCGTCAAAAAGCTACAGTATCCTTGGGTAATTGTAGATATATGCTTACAATAATTGATGATTATACTCGTTATGCATGGATGTTTCTAATCGCTATGAAAAGCGACATATTTCAATCTTTTGTTGACTTTCGTGCTAGAAGTGAAAGGCAATTTAACCTCAAAATTGTAAATGTCCATATGGATCGAGATATGGTCGTGCGGTTGAATCACTCAGCTATTTCATTCATAGCCGATGAGTAGGCGTTGGTCCGCTGGTATCTTATACCTAGCTTACATAGATAATTTTGTGTTTATCTATGTAAGCTAGGTATAAGATACCAGCGTACCAACGCCTACTCAACGGCTATGAATGGAATAGCTGAGTGATTCAACTGCACGTTGATGGACGAGGTACATGCAATCCCAGCTGAAAAAATTCTGTAGAAAAACTACAGATGAAATCTGCAGAAAAACTTCAGAAATAATCTGCAGTTATTTGGCCACTTTCTGCAGATTTAAAACTGCAGTTTTTCTGCAGATTTGAACTTGCAGTTTTTCTGCAGAAGACGAACTGGAGCAAAAAAATATATCACTTTCGAAACCGTAGAAGTCATTTCAGCTGCCACTTTAGTATCAAGGAAATTTAGTGACATTATTTGTAAACACACCAATAACTAATCTACACATCATATCATTATACTCTTAGGTTACTTACAGTCGTGATAGTTGTAATTCAACTTTATATACCTAGCCAAGCTCTAAGCGTAATCTGTATGGGCCTAGGTTTTGTATTTTGTGGATATCCAATAAAGTAATGCAACTGTTAACGTGCCTTTAAACAATCAATTAGCATAATTAGTTCTGCACACTTACAACCCTTTTTTGTCCCACCCAAACACGTTCACAATTTAATAAGTGAAACAACATAACATTTTTTTGCAATATCTGCAGAAAATCTGCAGATTTTACCTTCAGCTTGCTGAGCGTGAATAAACTGCAGAAATTCTGCAGATTTCATCTTCAGCTTTTCAGCCAATCAACATCTTTAAAACTTCTTTAGAAAGTACAAAGAAAGTACAAATAAACAAGTAGATAAAAGTTATCCCTTTAAGAACGGCAGTTAGGTTGAATTTAGTTATACTATCAGGACTAGCAATTAAAAATAACCAAAAAAAAAGTTGACTGGCTTATATAAATAAATCGTCTCACACCCTGGAAATGGAGGAAAGAAGTTTGCTTAATTTTTTCATATGCTTTTATATCCCTAGTTTTATATCCCTTTTTAGTTTTAGTAGCAGTTGTGAAGTAAAAATGTAAAAAAAAAAACGTATAGTTGTGGTGTGGGCTTTTTTTTTATTAGAATCTTAAAACTGTTACAGACAACTTTAAAAAATAAAGTAAGTTTGGGCATGGCGTGTGCTGTCAACATTTCTACTTAATATATTAATTTCTGACTTGCACCAAAAAAAATCGCGACCTACAATAACGTGATAAGAATGATTTCCTACCTCCAAAGGGCAGTCATTTGTTATCATATAGCAATTGTTGTGATCGTTAAACATCTTGAAGCACCACTCACGTTTCCGTAATTTGTATATGGTTTGGCCGCCTGGCTGATATGAGGCTCTGGGACAAATGTGGCCAAAACTTAACGGAGAATTTCTTTCGTAGTAAGGAAACTGTTCTATAAAATTTCGTTTGCTGTCAACCACAAGGTATTGTAATCCTAAAACATTGCTTCAGCAACAGTTAAAATACGTTTAGATAAGAAGCTTTTTTAATTTTGGGGGGAAAGTTGCACTACACGATCGTTCCTCTACTCCGTATTTAGCGCTGTGCTGTTAAGCCTATTTTTCCGGCGATCAAGATCATCAAGATCATCAAGATCACTACTTAAAATTGAAACGCGCTGAAAATTACTTCCTTTTGGCCCCTCAATATGGTCAGCACGACAGTGGGACGTTCGAATTTCTTCATCTTTATCCATAAATATCCAATCCTCCGAATACATAATAACCTTATCCTCGTATGGAAATCTCCACATTTACAAGTTTTCAAACTTTCCATCACGGACGCATTTTCGGGTGCTCCTGTTCTGGAGGGAATGGGCACTTTTCAGGCACACCCGTCCTTAAAGGGTTAATAAACGTGATAACTTGCATAATCTAACATATTTTATATTATGGAGTGTTGTTGCATACATTTTCGTAAAATTAGTTTCTGCCAAGCTCTGAGAATGAACAATAACTGCAGAAATTCTGCAGATTTTATCTTCGGCTTGCAGTTTACAATACTGGCAGAAATTCTACAGATTTTATTTTCACCTAGCTGAGAGTGAACAACAGACTGCAGAAATTCTCCAGATTTTATATTCGAGTTGCTGAGAGTGAACAACAAACTGCAGAAACTCTGCAGATTTTATCTTTGCTTGCTGAGGGTGAATTGCAGATATTCTGCAGAATTTCCTTCACTTGCTGAGAACTGCAGAAATTCTGCAGATTTTATCTTCTATTGCTGAAAGTGAACAACAAACTGCAGAAAGTCTGCAGATTTTATCTTCACTTGCTGAGAGGTGAAGAAGAAACTGCAGAAAATCTGCAGATTTTATCTTCAATTGCTGAGAGTGAACAATAAACTGCAGAAAATCTGCAGATTTTATCTTTGCTTGCTGAGGGTGAATTGCAGATAATCTGCAGAATTTTCTTCACTTGCTGAGAACTGCTGAAATTCTGTAGATTTTATCTTCTATTGCTGAAAGTGAACAACAAACTGCAGAAAGTCTGCAGATTTTATCTTCACTTGCTGAGAGGTAAAGAAGAAACTGCAGATTTCATCTTCAATTGCTGAGAGTGAACAATAAACTGCAGAAAATCTGCAGATTTTAGCTTCGATTGCTGAAAGTGAACGGCAAACTGCTGAAAATTCACAGATTTATCGTCACTTTGCTGAGACTGAACAACAGACTGCAGAAATTCTGCAGAATTCTGCAGTTTTTCTGCAGACCCTTAAATTTTCTGCAGTTTTTCTGCAGAATATTTTTAGCTGGGATACTTCACGAGACGTCTCTGCCACGTAATCTTTGGGCAGAATTCATATGTACATTCACCTACCTAAAGAATAAATACCCTTACTCAAAATTAGGCTTTAAAGTCCCTATACATTATTGTTTGAGCGAGGTGTATCAGTCAGACATTTATGAAAACCCGGTGCAACATGCTATGTATATTCTAACAAGCTGGGAAGGGACAAGCTCGATGTTAAAGCATGGGAGGGGATATTCATTGGCCATGCAATTGAAACGGTAGGGTATAGAGTGTGGAATCCCAAAACTAACATGATTATTGAAACTAAACATGTAAAAATAGATGTGGATAGGTTAAGGGGAAGGAAGAACAGGTCTTGCAGTATAGGCCTAAGAGTGTGCTTAAACCCAGTGAGAAGGCAACTAATTTCAACTATGAAGAGGGAATTAGTTCTTGTAGTTCAGAGTCAGAATTGGGCGATAATTCTAGTGTAGATTTAGAATCAGACAACAAGGCTGAAGGCCCAGTAACCATTAAAGAAGTTCCTCCACGACCTATCATTCGTAGTAATAGTGTGTGGCCTCTTTAGATTATAGGGAATGGAGAAGGGAAGAAGTACTCCATAAGACGGGATAAAGGGTAGGTAGAAAAGATGTGTACTATCGCACCCAAGATGGAATTACATTCTGCAGTGATAATGACATTAAACAATGCTGTGTAGAAGGGGCATATCAGTATGAACCAGTGTTCGATTTTAAGGGTTGACGAATGCCTGATCCCGAAAATGTATCCACTAGTGACAGGAGAGTCCTGGTGATTTCAGTGATTGTTGAGCTAAGTAACTACCAGGAAGCCATTGCCTCTCCTCAAAAGTGTGAATGGAAAAGATCCATGGAGACGAAATTGCGTCTTTTAAGAAAAGAGAGGTATTCAAATAAGTTAAAGTAACTAATGACACTAAGGTACTGGGATGTAAGTGAATTTACAAAGTAAAACAAAATACTAACGGAAGGGTTAAACGTCGGGGTGGTAACTGGGTGGTAGCTCAGGGATTTCGTCAAGCAAGCGGTGTTGATTTTGAGGAAGTATTCAGCCCAGTTGTAAACTTTGTTTTGGTCAGATTCTTTTAAGTATTATTAGTATCCTTTATGAAGTAAACAAACGAACATTTGGACATCAAGTGTGCATACCTTTATGATACATTAGCCTGTAAAACCTTCGTGGAAATCTCTAGAGAATTCAAAACTGTGTTTAACCATGGCAAGGTGTGGCTATTGCAAAAAGTCGTATATGGTCTTCACCAAAGTGCATGGGGAAGAACTTGAAAAGACATTGGTGATAATAGGATTTTCTAAATTCTTGGGGCTTAACTGTGTTTATCATTTAGGTTTAGATGCAGTTTTATTATTTTATGTGGATAATTTGCTTTTGTTTGCCAGAAACGAAACCATTAGAGCAAATATAATAACTTTGCTAAACTACAAATTGTAACTCACATCTTTGGGAGAACCTATTCCTGAAAGTTGCTGGCAAGACAGTAATTCGTCGACAATCTTACATTGCAAACCTCGCAAAAAAAGTATGATGTCGATGAAACATCTAAGGTATGTGTCATGTAAGGTACCAGTACTGGCTGGTACTTTTGTTCAAACGCTGCGAGACAAAAATGATGACAAAAGTGTCAGCTTCCCGCACAGGTCAATAGTAGGAAGTCTGGTGTATGTATCTTCCAGAACCATGCCTGATATTCTGTTGAGTGTTATAATATTGTCCCAATATAACAATGCATTTATGCCCATTCATATTCGCTTATTTTTGTACAGATTGCGCTACTTAGTCAGTACAAAACATTACGCAATAGATCTTTCAAGTGTCACGGGATCTGTGTTCTATGCATATGTTGATGCATCTTCGGCATTTGACAGAGACAACAGTCGTAGTTTCTGTAGCGTCTAGCTCTTAGTTATATAATTATTGTACATTACCTCGATCAATTGGATGCTTCCACACGTAGTTCCGACTACGTCATAAATGTTATTTATTAAACGGACGTACAGGAAATGGTGCCTGTACACCTCAGCTGATCATTATAATAATGCCTTGTCTGAGCTCTCTCTCCGCTCATGCGGCTTAATTAGGTATTAATGTTAATTAAGCCTCAATAATAACGATGTAGTCTACGAGTCACGCTTTAAGCCTTCCACTCTCCGTACACTACAACTGGCGACGAGGATAATGGTTTCAACGGTAACCGGTAAATACGCAACGTTTTCACCTAACAGCAGACTCGCCGATGGATTGCTCCGAGTCGCGTGTGTTTATTTCCGCATACCACGCCCACTAGTAAACCGTGAGTTTGGAGTTTTTCGTGCAATTACGCTCGTATTTAGCCACTCATTAGTGTTTAGGGGTTATGAATTTCGTAGTAAATTTTTCAATTTTGAGTTTAATTTTGGTATTAAATTGTTTTCAGTTTGAAGCAACAAAAATGACGAATTTAATTGGAAATTTACCGACTGTCGACAGAGAAAATGATATGTGGGTGGAATACGTAGAAATTTTGAACCAGTATTTACTTGCAAATAACATTACGAATGCTGAAAAGTGTAGAGCTGTGCTTATTTCGTCAATGGGTTCAAAAACGTATAGGCTAGTTAGACAGCTAGTTAGATAGGCTAGTTGTTCACCGGATTTACCGGCAACAAAAAGTTACCAGGAATTAATAAAATTGGTTAAGGATCATTTAAATCCACCCCATTAGTAATTGCTGAGAGATTCAAGTATTATAACCGTTACCAAGGTGCAGATGAATTATTTTCGCAATTTGCTGCTGCTTCAAACTCATTAACCGAGTTTTGTGATTTTGGCCATTTTAGGCTGCAAGCATTGCGAAATAGGTTCGTCTGTGGTATGCATAGTAGGTTTAAATCTGTGCAAAAACGATTGTTGTCAGAAAAAGATTTGACTTGGGAATCTGGATTAAAAATTGCTTATGCAATGGAGTTGGCTCAAATTAATAGTGAAGAATTGCACCCAAGTACGTCAAACGTTTCAATGAATAAAATTAAATTCAAGGTCAAAACGCAACAATCTCAAAATGCACAAACTCAAGGTGGAAGTATTGTTTACTATTGTTGCGGGAAAAATGGACATAAAAAACCAGAATGCAAGCATAGGTCACACATTTGTGAAAAATGCAACAAAATGGGTCATTTTTCAAGTTTGTGCGGAAAATTCTGTTTCCCAAGGCAAGCTGGCGGCAGGCCGAAACCTCGAGTTTCTAGACAAACTAAGTTTGTTAAAAATGTTAACAATGAGGGGTGTAGTGATGAATTTGATTCTAGTGGAGAGAGTTATGTTGACTTTGTTAACGTTAAAAGTGTTTATGCTAACATTAAAACAGTCAAGGCTTGTAAAATGAATTGTTCTCTTAAAAAGATTAATCTTGAGAAACCATGGAAGATTGAAGCCAATTTAAATGGGCAAAATCTTATTTTTGATTGTGATTCTGGGGCAGATGTAACTACAGCGCCAAAGTTTTGGATACATAAATATTTTAAGGGTATAACTTTAAACCAAAGCAAATATTTATTAAGAACTTGGACAGGTGAAACAGTTAAGCCTTTAGGCGAGTTAACCCTGCCAGTTAAATGTAATGGACTAATAAAAGAATTAACTATTGTTTTTTCCAATACCAATGACACCGCACTTTTTGGTCGTCCTTGGATCAAGGCGTTTAACATTGATTGGCGTCAGTTTTTCAGTGATGAGCACTCTACTATTAGGAAGGAAAAGCAAGCTAAAGCTAATAAAGAGGCTAGCATTAAGACTAATGTCAAATTTTCGACTACAGTCAAGAGTGAGGAAAAATCTAGTTTTGAGGGGGAGGGTTCTAAAAGTGTTCCATTAGCATTAAATGCTAAGACCACCTTTTCCCAAGCTAGAAATTTGTCATTAAGGAGTGAAAATACTCTAAAGAGCTTTCCTTCTAATAATGAGGGTGTGCTGAACTTACAAGAATTTTCAAAGTTGTTTGAACCAGGCCTAGGAAAACTGAATGATTTTAAGGCTACAATTAATTTAAAGGATAATGCTATCCCAAAGTATTGCAAGCCAAGACCAGTACCTATCACTCAACGCATAAAAGTTGAAGCTGAACTCGATAGGCTGGTCAAGGCCGGCATTCTTACGCCTGTCCAATTTTCCGAATGGGCGACCCCAATAGTAGTGGTGCCTAAACAAGATGGTACAGTGCGTGTAGTGGGAGATTATTCAACAACTGTCAACCCACAGTTAAACATAGAATACTATCCCTTACCTAAAGCTGAGGATGTTTTCTTTGATTTGGCCGGGTGTGATGTTTTTTCCAAGATTGACTTAACAGATGCTTTTCTGCAGTTTGAACTGGATGAAAAATCTAAGCCAATTATGACAATCTCCACTCATAAGGGATTATTCCAGTGGAATCGTGTCCCTCTGTGGTGTGCTTCTTCTCCAGGAAGTTTTCAATGGAGAATGGAACAGATCCTGCAGGGAGCACCAGGTACTAAGGTGTTTTATGATGACGTCCTTGTAGCAGGTAAATCGGCTCCAGGTGCATTTAATCATGGCGATAACCTTAAGATAGTACTAACAAAACTGCAGGATAAGGGTTTACGTGTCAAAAAGGAAAAATGCTCTTT
>JAHWFP010264398.1:33989-61470 GCA_023313725.1 Lithobius niger
TTATATGTAATTCGTATATAAAAGTATAATGTTATTAAGGAAGATATTGTTAACACTATAATTTGTATTGGTATTTTTCTTATTATTTCAGTAATAATCAGTCATTTTGGCAAAAATCCTAGAAATGGAGGAATTCCCCCAAGAGATAATAGGTTTGTTGCCAATAATAAATTAATATTTTTCTGATTATTATGTGAGCTGGTTTGGGAGAGATGTAAAATATTTCATTTTCTTATTATATAGATAATTAATATATTTAGAATAGTATAAATAATGAAATATTGTATAATTATTCTTGTTCTTATAATGGTTGCTATAATTATTCATCCTATGTGGTTAATTGATGAGTATGCCAGAATTTTTCGTGTTATTATTTGATTATATCCCCCAATAGCTCCTACTATGGAGGATGTTATAGCAAATATTACAGTTGCCGGTGAATGTAAGGCTCTCATAAGAAATAAAGGAGCTAGTTTTTGTCATGTTATTAGTACTAGGCAGTTTAGTCAAGATATTCCTTGAATTGTAGCAGGAAATCAAAAATGTAAGGGGGCTGCACCTATTTTTAATCTTAATGCGCAGGTTAAGATAATGTTATTAATTATTATCCCTATGTTTCTATAGTTAAGAATTATTGTTATTAGAATAGAAAAGAGTAAGAAAACTGAGGCAAATGTTTGAGTTAAAAAATATTTTAGTGCTGCTTCTCTTGTTTGTTGATCTGTCTTATGTATAATTAGAGGAATAAAAGAAAGAAGATTTAATTCTAAGCCGACCCAGGCGGAAATTCAATTTGTGGAGGAGAGGGCAATGATTGTGCCTGCAAATAGGGAGAGAGAAAATAAGGCTTTAATGATAATTATAAGAAGGAAAACCTCTCGGTGGGGTATGAACCCAATGGCTTAATAATCTAGCCTATCTTACATTTGATGTATTAGCATAATAATTTTTTATATTATAAGAATTGGATAAGATCCGTTAATGTAAGAACAAAAAAATAATTGTAACTTTTAATACATCAAATTAACTTCGTGCTCGAATTCCTTACTGAAATCGTTTTATTTTTGAAGATTAAATATATATTTTTTAAAATATTATCTTTATTCTATTTTCAAAAGACAACGTATATTATTAATGAAATTTCTAAATTATTTAAATAAAAGTTAATTGTCGTAAATTGCTAATGTTTTTTAGACGGATATTGTTAATGTTCTGTTTGTCGTATTATTTCTTAAATAGTATCAAGTTCACAATAATAATTGTAAGACTGCATTAGTATTTTATGTTATTGTATATTTATATAGTATCAAGTTCAGTATTATAATTCTATATCTTATATTATTGAGATGACTTTGATCTATATATAAAACCAATTCTTTCGAATTAAACAAAAAGTATAATAAATTATCTCCCAATTCAAAAGGATCATCGTCGGTTCAGTAAATATTGCTAAATATATTCACTTAACTTAAAGGGTATAAGATCTAAGTCACGGTCTTTAAAAATTTGTGTTTTATTTTTTACTTGTTAAGTCATTGAATATAAGTGCAAGCAGTCGTTAGAGGCTATACATACGACGGTACGGATAACTAATTATTAGAACTTCGTATTAGTATCATTAAATATTTTATTTGATATTTTAGAAATGTATTCTAAGATTTTTGTTTTCCTATTTTAATTAATTGTTATGTATTATAATTTATTTTGCATTGAGTAATATCTCCGTCAGTTATATTATTCTTAAAATTTTCATAAGATAATAATATTTATATCGTTCAAGGCTTATACTCTATGAATATAAGAATATTTTCTCGTTATTTAGATGATTAATTATCTAACGGAAATTGTTAATACAAGAGTTTTACCCTGGCTCGTTTCCTGGCGTAATTTTCGTTTTTACATGCTTGTTTGGTTAGGTAGGTTTGCAGTATTTAATATTAATTATTGGGGTCAGAATTAGATTAAAGTTAGTAAGAAGTCTACGGCTGTGCCAGCAGACGCGGTTATACAGTCTTCTTGGTCAGGATTTTTAAATTTATAGTTTATTATTTTTTAATCTTGTTTATATTTTATTTCATATTTGGCAGTGAAATGCATAATGATGTTTAGTGGTAGACACAGTTATAAAGTTATGTTTGAAGCTATTATTTATTATTAAAAACCAGGATTAGATAGATATAGATACCCTGTTATTTGTTGGATAATTATTTTGAGTAGTATTAGGGATTGAAACCTAAAGGCTTTGGCGGCATTATTAGTCATTCTAGAGGAATCTGTAATTTAATCGATATTCCACGTGTAATCTTACCAAAATTAGTATTTATAATATGTATATCGTTGTTGTTAATTGGACTTAGAGATTTCTTTTATAATTTTATTCAAAAGAATTACAAATCAAGGTACAGTTTATTTTTTGGTTATTATGGATTACATTATTAATATGAGCTAATTAAAGAATTAAAAACTTTATGAAGGTGTCTTTAGTTGTAATTTTCTTATAGTATGGGATAATGAATTTACTCTGAAATGTGTACACATCGCCCGTCACTCTCGCTGTCTTGCGTGAGAAGTCGTAACAAAGTGTGCCTAGTAATTAGGACGTAGTTAAGAAAATAATAACTCATTTACACTGAGTAGTGTTTATTGTTAAAGATCTAAGTATAATTTAGATTTTATGTTACTAGTGTTTGGTTAAATTATGTTTTATTTTGTAATTTTTATTGATTTTTATTGATAAATTTACTGAGAAGGTGTTACGATCATGCTGGCTTAGATTTTATTGTATACCTTTTGTATTAGGGAAGAACTAAATATTTAATTTATGTTAAAATCTCGATTGCTAATGATCTACTAAAATTTTAAATATAATGTGTTAGTATTATTAGGTAATTTTTAGTTGTAGTGATATGCTTTACGTATTAGCGTGTATCTAGTTGTTCGCTTATTTATTTAAAATAAGGTTTAGTTAGTTTAATTAATTTTTATTTAACTAGATGAAGTTTTTTGGGGGTTAGCTCTAGAAGCATGAAGGAAATATACAAATAATTATGCTTTAAGTAGTCTTAGAAGTGGACATCTCAAATTGTGTTATAACATGCTGTCAAATATTTATTATTAATTCTTTTTATGCGGATTTTTATTTGAAATTATTTTTTATAATTAATAATGTTTTTATTAGTAGGATTTATTTAAGATTATTGTTTATATTATGAATTTGTATGAAGAATTCGGCAAATTTAGTTTTTCATCTGTTTATCAAAAACATTGCTTTTTGGTTTGTAATAAGAAGTAACACCTGCCCTATGATGATTTTAATGGCCGCAGTATTTTGACTGTGCGAAGGTAGCATAATCAATTGTCTTTTAATTGGAGTCTGGAATGAATGGTAAAATGTAATAACAGCTGTTTTATATGAATTTTCTGAACTTTTATGTTAGGTGAAGATACTTAAATAATCTGTGAAGTGTTTTTTTGGGGCAATTGTAAAATAAAGGGAACTATTACTTATTGATTATACTTATAATTAGATTAATATATGATCTAGTAGTTTGATTAAAAGAATAAATTACTGTGGGGATAACAGCGTAATCTTTTTATAGAGTTCTTATCGATGGGAAGGATTGCGACCTCGATGTTGGATTAAGATACCTTTTAGGCGCAGCTGTTTAAAAGGGTAGTCTGTTCGACTATTAAATTCCTACATGATCTGAGTTCAGACCGGCATGAGCCAGGTCGGTTTCTATCTTTATGAGTAAAATTATTAAGACTTAGTACGAAAGGATTAGTTTTAATAAAATATTTACTCTTAGTATTACCTATGCGTTAAATTTATAATTTAAAGAGGACCCTTAAGTCAGAGTCCGTTTGATGGCAGAGTTGAAGTGCAATGAGGTTAAGTCTCATTTATGGTGTATTCCTCATTGATTGTTATTAAGTTTAGTTAACTATATTTTGCTCGTTATTTGTGTTCTCATTAGTGTTGCTTTTAACTTTATTTGAATGAAAGGGGCTTGGCTATATTCAAATTCGTAAAGGTCCTAATAAAGTTGGACCTGTTGGAATTTTGCAACCTTTTGCTGATGCTATTAAGTTATTTACTAAAGAAGGTGCTTTCCCTTTTAGAAGCAATTTTCTTCCTTATTATTTGTGTCCTGTTTTTGCTTTATTTTTTAGTCTAGGGGTGTGATTATATGCCCTAGCTTCTGAGGGGTATGTAATTTTTCTTTAGGATGTTTATTTATTTTATCTTTTATTGCTATTAGTGTTTATACAATTACTGGTTCAAGATGGTTTTCTAACTCTAAGTATGCTTTATTAGGAACTCTTCGTTCTGTTGCTCAGTCTATCTCTTATGAGGTCTGTTTAGCTATATTAATTATTATAATTGTAATATGTGTATTTAGTTTTGATTTAACTAAACTATTACCTTGATCATTTGGATGCTTCCACACGTAGTTCCGACTACGTCATAAATGTTATTTATTAAACGGACGTACAGGAAATCGTGCCTGTACGCCTCAGCCGATCATTATTACAATGCCTTGTCTGAGCTCTCTCTCCGCTCATGCGGCTTAATTAACTATTAATGTTAAGCCTCAATAATAACGATGTAGTCTACGAGTCACGCTTTACGCCTTCCACTCTACGTACACTACGTTTTGGCGGGCACATTTATTTCTTGGGTAGTGTTCCCATTTTGTGGGGATGTAAGAGCAGAGCATGGTGTGCCTCAGAACAATGGGGGCGGAATTCATTGCGATGGTTATGGCGGTGCAGGAATTACACTTGTTGCACAGGGCATTATCAAATTCAATATTAGGACCATTGGCTACAACCCTGAAATTGTACTGATACTCAGTCTGCCATCCACTTCACTCAGAATGAGGTGGCAAACCTAAGGTCAAAGTACATTGACATAAAAAATATGTTTTTGAGGGACTGGCTATGAAAGCACTATTTCTGTTTGTACCGCCTGAACTAAACATTGCTGACAAGTTAACAAAATGGCTGATCACAGGACGATTGAATAGGCTATGTGCAGTGGTAATTCACAATTGTGATATAAATTCTATACCATTGTTTAGTATTAGAATAGGAGGGTGTGTTAGTTATAAACATAGCCTACAGTGTAGATGGTTTCTCTCGGCAAACAGAATTTCTTTATTTATTTATATTAGGCCATTCATATTATTGTTTAATATATTTCTGGTGCTAACGACCTAGCTGTCGATGCGCCATTATGCCTCATTACCCCCTTAATATATTTCAAGGGAATGAGAATTATATGTACTTTCCCCAACTCAGGACCCCTGGTTGGTAATTATGCATTACGCATGCCTGGAGACTAATCATACTAGCTTGATCAAGCGCTTTAGCCTGGCGGAGAAACACGGAAGAGAACTTCCGGTTTAGTATGGAGCGAGGGCAGAATGCTCACTCACGTTCCTGTTTTCATGCTAGCGGTATGGGCTGCAAGCAGCAGCTATGTATTATAAGTGTTGTACATTTAACTTGAACTTGAACTTTTACTAATAAATATCACTGGACAATAAACAGTTGAACTATAAGTATTTTTCCGGACCTTCTTTGACGTAATGCACGGTTATTGTACAGATAATTTGTTGGAGTAACTGGACAGTTTCCTAGAGTTTCTCACATTCGCTCTGTGTTGGGCCAACCTCGTTCGCACTCCTTTTCTCGCTTCACCGATGTAAACTGCGTCACAGTCATTGCATGGTTCTTGGTACACTCCGACAGTATTTACTACCTTCCCCATCGTCTGCTTGTCTTTCGTTTTTTGGGTCACCTTCATCTGCACCTTCATTTTGGGTGGGTCATTCCAAATAAGGAATTTCAGAGCGTCCGAACCTTCTTAAATGTACTTTTAGTCTCTTTTTATGTGGAATTAAATGGGAAGACATTTTGGCAAGTTGGAGGAGCCCCTATGGGCTACTTCAGCTTCCGATTATTGCTGAAATGGTGATGCATCACCTCGAAGATATGGTCCTCATATCTGAATTGGGAGTCCGTTTGTGGAAACATTCCATCGATGATGTGTTTGCTGTGCTGAAAAAGACTGAGCTTGAGTGACTACTTATGAAAGTGAACAACTGGAGGAATGGGCTAGCCTTCATTGTCGAGAAAGAAAAAAATGGGTCGCTCCCATTCCTAATGTATGGGTAAGAAGAAGAGACAGAGGGAAGGTGAGGTTCGAACCATACATGAAACTTATGGCTACAAAATGGGCCATCCGACATAACTCGTGCCACCCTAGCGAACAACTACATACATTGAGTTTGTCAGGCTTATGAGAAACGTTCTGAGAAGTGGCTAAGGGGAAGTTCGTGAAGCTGGGATACCTAGATGGGCTCTTGAATCGCCTGAGAAAGAGAGTCATGTGATTGCGTCATCGGAGAAACTCAAGCGTTATGATGAAACGTAAAGAGATCAGAGAGAGAGTAACAGTAGAAGAAGGCCCTAAAGTGAAATTAACTTACCTGGAGGGAGTAACTGGCCAGATTCAAAGCATCTTGAAAAAGCAAGGCTACAAAACTTTTCTTAAGAACGTTGATGGTCTGAAAAAATAGATTGGTGGAATGAAAATGTAAAATCAAAAAAACAAACGACCAAAAGAAGACAGTGGGGAAGGTAGTAAATACTGGCGAGTGTGCTGAATACCATGCAATGACTGTGATGCTGTTTACATCGGTGAAATGAGAAAAGGAGTGCGAACGAGATTGGCCCAACATTTGGCAAACATGAGAAAAGGAGGTGGAAGACAACGGCATCGCGGTACATTGCATGACAACACATCATGAGCAAATTGGGAAAAAAACTAAAATTCTTTTGGCCTCCAACTCTGCACGTGATAAACATCTGAGGTGCTTTGAATCTCTGGCGATAAAACACCACGAAAGTCATGGGATTTCTCTTATGAACATTTAGGGACCCTCCAATCCGAATCTGGAGCACCTGAGTAGTGTTGGGCTCAACCTGCAATTAAGTAGGCTATGGGATCTTGGAGAAGAGAAGCCGGACATGTGGCCCAACAAATACTGGAGGCAACGTAAGGTGCCATTTTTAAATTCAACCATAGCTAACAGCAGACAATGTGATCAGACTAATCAAATCTTTGGAGGCCTGCTGAAGACAATAGGGAGTTGTCGAAAATTTGTGAGACAGTGTGAGTGTATCGGATATGAAAATGAGCATTGTTTTGATTGACTTGTGTTTGATTTTCGTCTAGTTTTACAGTATGAACTTTAACGATGTTTTTTGTAATTTTATGGAAATACATTCCCAGTAGTTTTTCAGTGATTGTATTGCTATTTTGAGGTAACAGTGTCACTTAGCTTTTAATCTTGCTTCCAAGAGGGAAAGATCGTTCCTAGGAGGGTGTCCAGGAGGGGTGCACAGCCGTGCCATCGCCGAGCATGCCGCTTTCCAGTTTCTTGTAGTGCGAATTGGCGATTGCTACGTGCGGTTGAAGCACCATTGTGATGATGTTGGGAGTTCGTTATGGAAAAGAATCTTTCGGCAGAGAAGCGAGGAGGTTACAGAAAGATAACCGCCGGAAGATAGACCTAAAGTTCCAGCATCTGGTGATAAAGATATTCCCTCGAACCAAGGCGAATGTGTCGGTAGCTAGAGCCATTAGGGAACTCGAGAGTAATGACAAGTTTGTGATTTTTAGAGCTGATAAGGCTAATTTGACTGTGATGCTGGGACGTGACGATCACGACAAGCTAGTCAGATACAATCCTGAGTATTCTAGGGGTCAACTGGAGCCGGCATTTTACTGGTACTGCAGGTACAGGTATTTCATTATTTTGTACCTGCGGTACCGGTACTGCTGCCGGTACTCACGAAAATCCAAAAAAAAAACTTCAGTAATGATATAATTTATGCATGTTATATAAAAATATGACCATTTCAAATCATGAAATTGCTTGTATGCTACATCAACTAAAGAAAAACATTATCAATTGTAGCCAGTGTAAAAAAATTGCTGAAGTTTTATGCTACAAAAACATAATTAACAGTGCAAGAAAGGTGAATATCATTAAAAAAAGTGTGTAGGCCTAAGTAACAAACATATTTTCAATTGTTGAGTGAAAGAAAACAGAAATTGCTAAAGTTTTAAGCTACAAAACCTTTTTAATTAACAGTGTATGTAGGATAGGCCTATATCATTAAAAAACTGACCAAGTAAAAAAAAAACAGTTTCAATTGTTGAGTGTGAAAAAAAAATTGTTGAATATAAAGCTACAACATTTTTAACTAACAGCGTAAGCTAGGATTCATTAAAAAAAAAACCAATTTCAATGGTTGACAGTGTAGGTTTCATCTTTAAAAAAAAAACCGCTGAAATTTTAAGGTACATGTACTTTCTGAAGCTGTATCATAAAAAAAGGCTTAAGTTTTAAGTTGGATACATTTACAATTGTGAAATACAGCGTGATGCATATTGGGGAAAAAAATGAAAAGTTTTGTAATTTTTTGCCACGAAAACGAGCATTTACAGTTTAGTTTAGCCTTGTTCGTTTGTCATCACATATGTTGCCAGAGGTGCTAAAAGCCCTCTCGGAAGCCACAAATGAAGGTGTTGCAGAGAGGAATTTCGTAGCTAGTTCTGCTAGTTTTAAGCAACTAGTACTTTTAGACTTTGTACTGCTTCCAGTAAAGCAACGGACCTTGTTCCATGCCAATATGGCCTCATCAAGGTAAGTTTTTGCAATTTCATCTGGGGTTGGTGGTTACGCTTCAGTTTCCTTGGGACGGCTCCCTTCCTTCAACAAGTTACCCATCAATGCTTTCATTTTATTTATTTTTGGTGGCGTTGCACTTCGTATTTGGAATATTGGCGTTGGTTGTGTTTCTTGAACTGCCTGTGTGCTGTCGTCAACAGGTACGCTGCGACGCAAAATTCGACAAGTTGATCTTTTCCTACATTTTGGGCATGCTGGTTTGTGAACGCAGTGGCCTTGTACCTGGGGTCCAATAAAGTAGCGATGGCACATTGTGAATCAAACTAGATTCTTCCGTAATGATTACCTAATGAAGTCATCATCTGACGCTTCATTGTAATAATGCCTCTGTCAGTTTCGTTGGTTACTGCTAGGCTTTCATGCAAACAGTTGATAATCGGGATTACAACCGATACAGTACAGTCAGCATCACTCGCCATTAGCGTTGCATCATGAAAAGCTTCCAGTTCGACATAACTTTTTCTGCAAGCAGCCACTGTCTCTTCGATAGATCAAGTTCTATGTCTTCATCTATACATACTTGAATAACATCCATTTTCTGCTCCACTAGTCTTTGTAGCATGATGTAGGTACTATCCCATCTTGTAGCTACATCCTGTTGAAGACGATGCTAAGGAAGATCCAGTTCCGTTTGTTTGTGTTTTAGACTTTGGATGTGCGCACTAGAACACTTAAAATTTCCAACTAGCTTCCTTGCACAAGGCAGCATTTCTCGAATTTTCTGGGTGTCTAAACAACCATTCACCACAAGTTGGAGTGTGTGTATGAGGCATGTTTGGCAAGGAATTGCGAAAGGCAGCCACCATATTTTTACAACCATCTCTAATCACAAGATGAACTTTGTCTAAAGGTATATCCCATTCTTGAAGCGAATTTTCAAACACTGCTAAGATTCTATCTGCTGTGTAAGATTCATTCACCAAAACACATTTCAGAATGAGTTCTTTTCTTTCGAACTCGTCTGTTATGAAATGCGCATTAATTGACATGTAGGCTTGCGCAGCAGCAGACGTCAACATATCAGTAGTGAAAGAAATCCACTTAACATTTAACAACAATTTCTTAGCTTTCACAACCACTTGATCGTTTAGTGATTTTAATGCTATATCTCTAAAATAACGGTCACTGGGTGTCGTGTAACGGGGTTCCAACAATTTAATTAGCCGCTTAAATCCCAAATCGGTCACAATCGAAAATGGCTGCAAATCCAACGCCATCGTTTCCATTATTGCACGAGTGATCTGCGTTGCCATTGGATGGTTAAAATCGTATGCCTGCTTTCTGGCTAATAAGTTTTCGATGGTCACCTGGTTTGTAGCAGTAGCAGTACTTCCACTGGATGATGAACCAGCAGTAGAAGCTGACGATGAAGTGTTACCGTCCACGCCAACGTTGTTGGCCACACCATTTAGTTGCACTTCTGGATGCTTGGATTCGAGCCGTTTTTTCAAATTTCCCGTCCCGTATTCTTTGTTGGTCATTCCACCACGGCTATACAACTTCTTGCACAACTTGCAAACAGCTTGAGAAGGAGATACAACGTCGATTGTAAAGTATTTCCACACATCACTCACATGTCTGTACCGGATCGGCGCCATCTTTGTTTTGCAATTTGCTGCGGTGCGACGTTGATTAATAGCACACAAAAATCTTTTTAAAAATATTTAAATAAATACTTATGCATTTACAAATATTTTTCATTATTTATTAATTATTCTTCTACTGATTTTTAACTCAAATAAATACTTACGATAGGCGTTAACTTTAAAATTTTGTAATGAAGCACTTTTGTTGTTCGGAGGTGTGCGTCATCACGCAACGGTAATCATGTTACAACATTGTTTTTTTCACATTTATTAGGACGTCGCGTTGTGCCACTTAAACGGAAAAAACATTATTGCATTGGCATTGCTCTTGCCATAAGATGGGGTATCTCTTCAAGCCACCGCCCAAGAATTTACAAAAAAAAAAGAACAAAGCCACTGCTTTTGCTTTCAATTACGCACACCTCTGCATGAGAGGCAGCCGCGTTCGTATAACGTCAGAAAAACTATGGCGACGCGTCTCGTTCTAGCTCCAGTGGATGATCGTTTGTGCTATTATTTTGTAGTACGCACACGGATTCAAGTAATTTTGGTAATAACGTAAATAAATTTAGGTTTAAACTAAAGATTAATGTTTTAATCTGAAGTAAATCAGAAAGGACATGGATAGTTATTAAGTGAAGAATGAAAAGTTACCAGTGCCAGTACCGGCAGCTAAATGTAGCCGGTACTAAACACCGGCAGCAATGGTGAAGTACCGGGCATATATGCATATATATGCATATGCATATATGCATATGCATATATATAATGCGGGAAACAGACCAATAATTGATCTTCTGTTCAGCTTGAAGAGGTTGAAAAGCGAAGGCCATTTGTGTGATTACGAGATCTAGAAGCTGTCCCCAAGACCCCTCAGTATCTCCCGACTCTCTTTGCGTAACTTAAGACACACAAAGAGAAGGCCCGCCTTTGTATTATTACAGCAGCGATGGATGATGGCACAACTAGAATGGGAAGTGGCAACAACCCTCTGAAAGTATGTCGGGGGACAAACCGACCGAAAAAGATAGGGGAGTGTTGCTAGAAGAACTTGAACACCTGGTGCTGTGTGAGAATGAGATCCTGGTGTCTTTTGATGTCGTGCAACTATTGTTAAGCCTCTCACATCGGCTAATTTTGGAGATGCTGGCACTCTCACTGAGAAGGTGGGGTAATCCGTCGAAAGAATTTAAGAGGGACCGAGCACTTCTCAACGTACTTTTAGCTTCTATTTAATGGGAAGACATATCGGTAAGTTGGAGGAGCCCCTATGGGATGGTCCTCAAGTCTGAATTGGGAGTCCGTTTAAGGAAACGTTTTGTCAATGATGTGTTTTCTGTGCCACAAAAGACTGAGCTTGAGAGAGTACTTATGAAGGTGAACAACTGGAAGAATGGGCCACCTTTCACGGTAGAGAAAGAAGAAAATAGGCTCCCTTTCCTAGACGTACAGGTAAGAAGAAGAGACGGGGGAAGGTGAGGCTCAAACCATCTTATGAAACATACGATGATGAAACAGTTCACCCCATACAACACCAGCCTCCTTAGCGAAAAACTATGTGCTATCTCTCAGAATGAGTTTGTCAGGTTTGTGAGAAACGCCAGTCACCGTGAAAATACCAAACCATTCTTAGAAGAGGCCAAGGGGAAGTTCCTGGAGCTGGGGTACCCAGCAGGACTCTTGAATCGCCGAGCAGGAGAGCGTATACGATTGCGTCGTTGGAGAAACTCAAGCGCTATGATGAGATGGAAAGAGACTCCGAGAAAGTGAAAGTGGAAGAAGGGCCTAAAGTGAAATTAACTTACCAGGAGGGAGTAACTGGCCAGATTCAAAGCATCTTGAAAAAGTGAGACTTCAAGACTTTTTTGAAGAACGTCAACAGTCTGAAAAATGCATTGGTGGTAATAGAAATAGAAAAGGCACAAGAAGGAACCACCTACACAAACAACAATTATCGAACAAGCATATCAGAACGAGATTTGAAGGCATTAAACGATGGGGCACAAGCAACATGCGAGGGAAGGGCATTCCAGGCATGGACAACCTTTTCCATAAAGAACTGGAAGTGAAGTTTAGTCCGGGACATACAACCACAGATGCGAAAAGGATGGCCACGAGTAAAATTTAAATTTGGTGAAAAAAAAATCCGAGTTAACGTTAAGGAGGTTATGAGTAAGTTGGTAAGTAAGGATCATGTCCCAACGATGAAAGCGGTTTTGAATGGTAGTAAGTTGAAGCTTACGTAGGCGGTATGGGTAGGGCAGAGAACAAATGGTGGGACACCATTTAGTAAGGCGCCGCTGACAATTTCCAAGACGGTTCAATGAGTAAAGATTGTAAGGGTAGCAGATTTTACAGCAATAATCGGAAAGTGGAGAAGGAAAGTTTTGAATAAGACAGTAAAAAGGGAAGGAGTGAGATCAGAAAAACCCTTTAGAATAAAACATGTCGTACGGAACACTTTAGAGATGACATTTTCATTGTGAAGATTGAAATTAAGAGAATTGTCAACCAAGGACTGAGGAAGGTCAAGGAACTGTTATACCAAGGTCCGTATGACTAGCAACAGGAGTAATAAGCTTTGCAGACAGACGGTAAGGAAAATGCAGGTTGTTATGACCAAAGTAAAGAACATGGAATTTATCAGTGTTAAAGAAAAAGGAATTTGCAGTTGACCAATCAGCGACATTTTGGATATCATCTTGAAGCAACTGTCAAAAGACAGAGTCAGAGAAAAGTTTCAAGTCATCAGCGTAACAGACATTGGAGGATAGAATAACAGATGGTAAGTCAGCAATGAAAATGTTAAAAAGGGGAGGGCCAAGTATTAAGCATTGAGACACTCCCGAAGTCACATGAAGCCAGGGTTCATAGCAACCACAAAGAACGACATGCTGACGCCTAGATTGAAGATACTAATTGAGCCAAGAAAGACACCAGGAGTGAAACCAAAGCCTGCTAATTTAGAAAGTAACTTAGAATGTGAGACAGTGTCAAAGGCTTTGCTAAAAATGGAAAAAACAAGGTAGGCCAAAATCCACACGTTTAGTAATAGGTTCATAAGTGGAGAGGAGATTGGTAAGACAAGAGCGTTTAGGAAGGAACCCATGTTAGGTGGTCGGGAGAATATTAAATTGACAACACTGAGTGAAAAGTTCAGAATAGACCAGCTGGTCAAGGATGTGGCTCTTGACGAAAGGACAATGATAGTCTTATAGTTAGTAACAAAGAAAGGGGAACCAGTTTTGTGAATTGAGGTAATATGACCATCCTTCCAACGAGTAAGAAAGGAGCTAGAAGAATTGGAAAAAATTAAAAATGTTTTCGGGGCCAGAAGAAAAATTATCCTTTAGGGATTTGAGAACAGAGAAGACATTAGCAGAACCAAAATGAACTTTGTAGGTTGCAAATTGAATGGGTTTACAATAAAACGCAGAATGAAAAGTAGTGGTAAAAAATGTATTCAGTTTAGCGGCAATGGTAAAATCATCAAGGGAGAAAGTATTATCATCATCTTTAATGCAACTTAAAGGGACAGTTTTATTATCCTTTTTAAGATAAGAAAAAAGTAACTGTGGGTTTTGTTTAGAGCGAAGAATCAAGTTGCTTTCAAATGCAACTTTGGCAAGTTTAATATTCTTAATAGCATTTTCTCTATCTGCAAGAAAATTTGCCATGTTAGAAAGAGCAGGAAAGGAGCGAATGGCGCGAATTTCCGGTGTGGACCAGGAGGGATGGGAGGGAGCCGATTGCTTAGCAGGAGGAATGAAGTGAGAGATAGTATCTTGAAGAAAAGCAGTCATTTTATGAATTTGAGAGTCGACATCAAGATTGGAAAGCTCAGTGGACCAGCCAATATAGGAGATCATGTGGTTCATAAGTGCATAGTCCACAGAACGAAAATTGTAAAAAGGAACTATATTTAGTACTGAAATCAATATTGAGTGAAAAAGTAAGTACACCATGGTCACCAGGTCCAAAAGCTGGTGAAGAGTAATTGTGGAAAGGTTAAGAGTGGAAGAAGAAATAAGCAAATCAAGGAAGCTAGAACATTGGTTTGTGCAATGACGATTGTGCTTCAAAATATGGTGAATAAAGTTGTAATCTTGCATGAAATCAAGAAACTCGAGTGAGGCACTAGGGTTTAGCTCATAAGTAGTAGCACTATTTATGATATATATAAATATTGGTAAATTAAAGTCACCCACACAGAAGAACGGAATTAACTGGTTGATGGCCACCGCATTGGTAAGCATGGTAAGAAAACTGGGCCACTAGGTGGGGTAAGCTTTATTCGGTGAGGGGGAGGGGGATTCAGGCTTAATGGTGCATGACAGAAAGAGATTCCCATTTTCCGAGGGAATCTGAGAAAGAACCGCTGCAGTAAGATGAACTACTATTTTTTTATGTAGATGAGAATGCCGCCATGGCCTCTGAGTGACGGTCACAGCGGTAAGCACAATTGCAATCGATGTTAATTGATGTAAAGTAAAGTCTGAAATAACAGAAATAAGGTAGTTTCTGAAACTCCTATTACGTCTGGTGAGTAGGATGATACGGCAAGTTGAAGTTCACCAAGTTTATTAAGTAGTCCCATAACATTGAAGTAATAGCCCAGTCATTTTAGATTAAATTTAGCTAAAACATGGGATTAAATCAAAGAAAGCTGAAAGTTGGCACATAAGTAGCTACTAATGGGGTATGAAACATACTAAAAGTCCCCTGGGCTAAGAGGCTTGCTTCCTCTGGTACAATGGAAAAAGGGCGTAAGTGACATGTCATCCATAGATGTAGTAGGTGGCTAGAGAGTTGAATTGTTTACATATTGTGAAAAGCATGAAATTTGGTAGAGATGCACATAAACGAAAACTGGAAAAAAAAAGCTATGATAGAAAGTTCACCCCATTCCCCCTTGAGGGGGAGGGGGTGATTCCCCCCTCACCCAAAACGGTATTTTGCTTGTAACTACTTAACCGTTAACCGTTAACCGTTAACCGTTTAACCGTTAAAAATCAAAAGCATAATGTAAAGCAAAAACATTCAGCACACAATTCTGAATAGGAGAGGTGATAAACATCTTTTACTTAAAAGCAACTCTTGAAACCAAAAGTCATATTCAAAGTATACCGCCCGTAATTCGCATGAACGCTCCTTTTGTCACTTGGTTGTAATAATGATTTTCGTGTTCAAATTGCCCTTGCGAGCTGTCCAATACCCCGAAACAGAACTGCTTAGGATTTTATAAAAGGTGGGGATCTATTCTTTCCATCAATCCTAGCCGAACATTTTTTAGTTTGCCAATTTAAAGTTGAAGTAATGGCATAGCGTTGAACGCGTTTATGGTGATTTTCGAATTCAAAGTTCTCTTGAGAGCTCTCTGATAGCCCGAAATGGACATGCTTAGGATATTCTGAAATGTGGAGATCTATTCTTTCCATCCTAACAGAAATAGTTTAGCTTAGGTAGGGACCGTCCTACACCCGTTTGAAGGTATAGCTGTAATTGGTGTGGCGGTAAGGTTGAATTTCAAAGTGCCATTATAAAATAGATCCCTACCTTTCAGAAAACCCTAAGCATGTCAATTTCGAGCTATTAGAGGGCTCGCAAAAGCACTTTGAATTCCAAAATCAACATACTCTTTCACCGCTACACGATTAGCTCAACTTTAAATAGACATAGGGCGGTTCCTATCTACGTAAAACAACTTAGGTTAGGATTGATGGAAAGAATCAATCCCCACCTTTACAAAATCCTAAGCATGTCCATTTCGGGCTATCAGAGGGCTCGCATTCGCGTGAATTAACAGTGATATACTTTAAATATGATTTTGGGGTTGAAGGGTAAAAGATGTGTATCACCTTTCCTGTTCAGAATAATTGTGTGCTGAACGATTTTGCATCGCATTATGCTTTTGAATTGTTGACGTTAAGGGGTTACGTACAGCCAAAAATAGTATTGTGGGGGGGGGGGGGGAGAGGTGAGGGGTAAATCACCTTTTTGGAGGGGGGTTTCGAACTTGCTACCATAGTTTTTCCCCTTCATCTGCATCCGTACCAAATTTCACGCTTTTCACAGTAAGTGAACAGTTCAACTCTGTAGCCACCCTACTACATCTTTGGATGACATGTTACTTATGCCCTTTTTCCAATGTACCGGAGGAAGCAAGCGTCTTAGCCCAGGAGACTTTTACTATGTTTCATACCCCACTGGTAGCTACTTATGTGCCAACTTACAGCTTTCTTTGAATTAATCCCATGTTTTAACCTAAAATGACTGAGCTATAAGGGCAAGAGATACTGTGGACAAAGGTATAGCTGGACTATACTATTGAGTAGTAATCAGCGGTAAGTAGTAGTAAGCGGTGGAGACAGCTGCAATCGTTTGCAACGTTGACGCTGTCATTAGTAGATAACTTATCAACACTGTTCCAAGGGGGCACCACACGATTAAAGAAAAAATATTTTCTAGTCTCTTTTGATAGACGCAACCGCTAGTTTAAGTGTGTGTCCCCTAGTAGAGCCACTGCCATGAAACAAAAAGAAAAGCTTTGGGTCAAAATCAACCAATCTCCATTGGACGGAGAATGCTAAGCACAAATCTGCATGCAATTGCCGCAGCTCGATAGACTCGAGACCCAGCTTACTAAGACGCATTGCGTAAGGCAAATTGTAGTATCCCAGACGATATTTCGTGAACGAACGCTGTACAGATTCAATATGTTTGATGTCTTTAAAAAGATGCGGACACCAGACTGGGCTGGCATATTCGAGAATAGGCCGCATATATGTTGTAAAGGCTTTGATTAGAGTAGGCACGCCACGAGAGATAAAGCAACTTCTCAACACATAACTTACTTGTTTTGCCCTGCTAACTAGCTGATTACACTGGCTTGAGAGACTAAGGTTTGATGTGAAGTAGACACCAAGATCCTTAATACTATTCTCAGCCTTTAAGACCTGATTTTTATGTAAGTATGCATGATTACTATTATTATTACCAAGATGGAAAACTAGACATTTAATATCATTAATTAGGAGCAGCCAGTTAGATTGGAAAATGGATTCCAAAGATGCCTGGAGCAGTGGATGGTCATTGAATCAGTAATGGATCGATACATCTTGATATCATCTGCGAATACTGGCCCCTGTGGGACACCGCTGGTTACTGGTAAGGAAGTAGATATGGTGGTTCCCAATTTTACTGCTTGAGTTCTGCTCCTAAGAAAATTTTCAAGCCATTGGAAAATTTTTCCACTGATGCCTATGGTAGATAACTTTACTAGAAACTTTGCATGTGTCATGGAATCGAAAGCTTTGGCGAAATCAATACATAAAACGTCAACTGGTTTACCGTCTTCCCATGATAGTGTCCAGTCATTGAGACAGGTTAAGAGCTGTAGGGTCGTCGAACGACCTGGAAGAAAGCCGTACTGGTCACCTGGTATAAGATTAAATAATATAAGTGGTTTAAAAGAGCATTCCGCATAATCCACTCAAGGATTCTACACGGAACACACGTGAACGAAATTGGCCAATAATTTATCGGCTCGGCCGTATTATTATCTTTCAAGGATATGAAACAAGGGCCGATACAGTTGACGAGCAAGTTTCTTGTAAACAGTCGAGAATACATCTGGGCAAATTGCCGTACTGTTTTTTAATGTATTGAGATGCTGTAAAATGGTTTCTGGTGTAAAATTTACATTTTCAAGTTGATTTACTATATTAATATTAGTATTAGAGTTATTCAACGGCTGTCCAGGAACAAGAACGTCGAGGTCCAACTCGTTTTCGTTATGATCATTGCTAATGAAGTTGTTACAGAACGTATGGTTTAAGGCATTAGCCTTCTCAATTTGAGTAGTTAATATTTTATTATTGTAGTGCAATGGTGGGATTGATTTAGTTATCTTCGTTTTCTGTCTGAAAAATTTGTAGAGGGAACCCATAGTGCCTACCAAAATTGTTGTTCAGACGTTATTTCGTGCATGTTATATAAATCTGCTGCATGAGGTAGAGTGATGTAATTTTCCGAATTTTTTTCAACTGTGGACAAACGAAATTCTAGAATTTCTTTCCTTGTCATCATCAAAATTGATCGTATGGAAGGTATTCCGCCATTGCCAGTTATAAAAGTTGTTGATGTCTATTCTGTTAGCCAGAGACAAGGTAGACTTTCGTTGTACGTGTCTGGCAGATACTTGTTGTTTACGATGGAGTGCAATAAAACGTTATTCCTCTCCTGATGGCAGAAGTAATAAAATTACGGTTTCCTGTATGAGTAAGCATTTCTAGTTACGCATCAGTTTTCTTAGCCACTTTTCTTAGCCACAGTGATCCAACTCAATCATTCTGTGGATATATAATAAAGAGGATATATGCCATCATTGAGCATACATCCTCTGAAAGTCTGAAAGATGTCAACATGACTAGAAGATAGACATCGACCATCAGGTATATTCGGTGGTAAGATTTAAAAACCTTCTCCTTTAACAAACCCCTTTAACTAATGTAGCGTAATGTACTCTTTATCTGTCATAACCTTGTACAGAGTGGATAGAAAAGCATCTTTAGGAGGCAATTTCCGTTCTTCAAAAGCGCCCATATTTGAAATGTACTCACATGGAGAGTAACCTGTCTGTGTCAGTAAATATAGCGTAGTTTTAGTGATGAGGAAGGGTCGAGCTTTCTTGTGGCTTTTAGCCAAAGTTGCTAGTGAAGCAGTCATAACATTAAAGATTTCTAAAAGGTATGACTGAAAATAAATCCCCGGTTGCTCTAGAAAAGAAGTAGCACGTGATGGTCATGCTTATGAAACGTTTGAGGTTTCTAGCAAGTATACTTTGACTCCGGATGGAGATTCTTCTGCTGCTGAAATGATTAAATGCATATCATTGCAAGTTATGGAAGTTTACTGGAATAGTAGTTATATTCCTAGAACCATGATTACACTTGGTGTATGAAACACCTTGGAATTTTCACGTGAAGTGGCAGCAATTACTAACTTTACCATTCGTGATGTTATTACTTTGTTGAAGTAGAAGCAAGTATCAACTAACAAAAATCGAACTTCATCTTCCAGACATATCTTCAGTTTTGACCGTGGTTTAATATGTGTAAACTTGTCCATTTCAGCATGCATCTGTAAAACTTATCGACAGAATCCGTGCCAAGGTAGAAATTTCACTCACGATTTTGTTTTCTGGGCCTATCACCACATGCCCAAAAGCTGTTGCAGAATACACTTCCACTTTAACAGATGAACTCGAAGACGGATTGGAATGAATAGTGCGTACGGGTCGAAGCATGCATGCAAAATCACCTTATATTACCCTTGGGAGAGGATTCCGACAGCCATAACATTCGAATTTTAGAGAGCTGCTGCCAGGAGGTAAGAAAATTATTACTTGAGCTCCACTGAGTCTATGCATTACTTTCTGTTCTCTGCCATCAAATACTCCTTACCAAACGTCGCGAATCAGTTACAGAATAGAAGTTTCTATAGGTTCCAACACCACAAAATTTTAGTCACGTACCAAGATACATGATGCCGCAGTAACACTTTTCTCCTTCATCGTCAGCAAGTAGCAACAAGTCGATAACTTCTCCTTGCATGTTCTTATTCACTTCAACAGATGCAGTCCCGTAGATAGATTTTTCTTTGACAGCATCTATTTGAATTAAGTACCTGGGAATTTAACATGGAAAAATCGAAAGCATTCAAAAATGGTTCGTGCGTACCATTTTTGGTGTCATAGCAGCTCGTTGTATTGGCTAAACCTAAATACAGAAAGCATTTCTTGTCAGAATTATTCACATTAACAATAGCTGCACTGTTCTTGTGTAACGTTCAATTTTTGCAACTTTTACTAATACCACATAGATATCACTTGGCTTTTACAGCGAACACTTTGATGGATTCCTGACTTTTGAAGTAAGCATTAGACGAAACTTCAGACACATCAGAGTCACTTTAGATGGGGTAAAGAAGGACCAGAAACTGGCTTGTAAGGTGGTAAAATCCCAAAGAAAGTCAATGGCTAAACAAAGTTGAATTTTACAGTATATCATTGAAAACACCGGTAACCGGTTGATACAGTGGTATTTTAAAGACATCTCCAAAACAATAACACAATACCACCAACGTAGAACAAACACAGTGTTGGTGGTATTGTGTTATTGTTTTGGAGATACAGTTTATCAGTTGATTCAAGCAAGTAAGAATCAGAAATTCGAGCGTATGGTGGACTAGACGGAATACCTGAGATGGTCGGACAGGACAATTTCTCGGAAGTACTGCCGTACGTTTTAATAATGTGCTAAATTGGAACTCATCTCACCTATGGTAATTTCTTCTTTCCGTTCATTTTCGAAGGCCATACATACAAGCCGAAGATCTGATCGATGTTCGGGAAGATGATTGGGCAGTTAAAAATATTATAAAAATATTTCCACAGCAAGTTCAGGTAAATGAAGCTGTTGAAATAATTTTCTTTTTTGTGAAGCAGAATAATTCTTTTTATATTTGACCAGAATAAAAAAATGTTTATAGAAGTAAAAAGTTAAACTACTATTTCTTTATTAAAAATTGACACCCCTTTTCAATTGCTGAACTAGTTCGAATGAGGAAACCCTTTATAAGAAAAAGAAAATTAGCCATTAACAGCACAGACTTGAATTAGATCAATAATTTTTTTATTTAGACATCTGCAGCCATGTCGAATAATCATGTGGTTAACCAGGGTGTCCCAAAAGTCAGGGGTCACGCAGGTGATATACCCGGGTGATACACCGGGTGTTCATGCTGATACATCGGTGATTTTTATCTTTGTTCATCATAAGAAACGATGATGGTATACCACCAGCACGAACAAAGATAAAAATCCCCGGTATATTAACATAAACACCCGGTATATTACCTGGGTATATCACCTGGGTATATTACCTGGGTATATCACCTGGGTAACCCCTGACTTTTGGGACACCCTGTATAATTTTCTTAAGTACAGAGCAAAGTATTTTCCATACATAAAAAAAAAACGCTATAAGTTGAGATTTTTCCACGAAATTTAATGTGCACTTTAAATTTAATTGAGCTTCGATTTCCATTTTAGACGTGAATTCAGTATGACATGTTTTGCATCTCATAACTTTGCTCCGCGATATATTGAAAAAGTATAAGTATAGACACTGAAAATTGAAACTCCCGTCAATGGTGAACTGCGATTTGAATGATGAGCTCCCCTTTTATAGCAAAAAAAAATTACCCATAAGGCATTATGCCATGACATCTACATAAATACCACAATCCTCCTTCCACACTGAATTGGTAACCAAAGCAATGGAAGTAAAGGAAGATGGGCTAATTTTCCCCTTCTCATGAAACATTTGATACAATATGTTAATAAAAAAGAACTAGATGTTCTTGTTGTTCTATACTTGAATTGCCGTTGATCAGTAATGTGGACAATGCATAGTTTTTCACCGAAATTATAAAAGTAACAAATGGTGCATTTTTTTTTTTCACATCAGGAGGATTATAGTAATTTTGAAAACTTCACAACAATAAGCGATAGCTAGTTTTGTCTTTTCACCCATTTTTCCATTGAATTCTTCTCATGATCAAAAAATTCCTCGTACAAAAAGATTTTTTCTCGCACAATCCTTCCATGTCAAATTTAACACAAGGTTCCTTCAAATGGTTCTCTCTTCAGGTTTTGAAGGATGGTCATTTTCACATTTTGTGTACTGGAACAATACCACTTCTTCAAATTTTGTCGTAACAACGTTAATACCGAATATATTATGAACGTCCATAAGAACTTCTTTTACACCTTACCTAGAAATATTTAATAGTCTTTCAAAAGTTCATTAAAGTCTCGTCCACAAAAATATGAGGAAATCAGCCAAAAAAAATGTAACGAACCACTACAAATAAAATGTTTACGAACTATTGTTATAACAAAGTGCTCTCTTAAAACACATTTAGTAGATTCCTAAGTATACACACGTCCGATTTCTTATTGAGTGACTTGCAGCGTTTTTACGTAGGTTTCGTTTTTTTTTTTTTTTTTTTTTTTGCTTTCGTTCTCTTTTAAATTGCTTTCGTTCCGTTTTGTATTGCGCACAGTATAACAAAGAACAAAAGCAAAATAAAAGCAAAAAAAAAGGGAAAAAACCAACATAAAAAGCTGTAATATCTCTACTACTCATGCTCCTGGTGACGCTGTCTTACTTATTGTTTCAAATGCAGTCTTCAATGCTACTACACGATGTACCGTCAAGATGAGTGAGGATACTGGCCTATTGGTGCTCTTGTGTTTCTGCATCAACAATGATACCACATTAAAACAGTAAAGTACTGCAGTAAAAAAGATACAAAGATAGCTTCAAAGAAAAACTAGGTGAATATTTATTGAAATATCTCCATTGGTACCTCCCATTTGTTTGAAATTGGGATAGATAGCTCTAGCATTAAACAAAACTAAGAAGTAACACGACACTTATTCAGCATGTTAAGGGGCTTAGTCATCCAGCATCTAAAGCGTACACCATTGAAGTAGAAAAAAGCATGTCTGTACAAAACGTCGACCAGGGAAGAAACTACACTAAAATATAAAGGATTATACGACAACGTTTCCACTTATACACTAGCTATTGCATTCACACACTTCCACTAACTGCAGCAGATGTCACTACCATTCCTTTTAGGTCTATTACCAGGTTTGCTGCTGTATGGTTAACTCATATGCGTTGCGACCTGAAGTCTATGGTTTAATCCCCGAAGCCGTATTTTCTCCCAATATTTTCAATATTTATTGTCAAACTGAAAATGTGGCCAGTTTTCGGCTACACAGAAATAACTTGAGCCAATTTTGACTGACGTTATTTTTTTGCTAAACTACAGCTTAAATGTGGATAGTTAAATTGTTTTTGTACTGTGTGTACAGCCATATTCCTTTGGCCATATGGTTAATTCGTACACAATGCGACCTGAAGTCTATGGTTAATCCCTGAAGCTGTATTTTTTTAATATTTAGCAGATTAAAACTAACAATTTGGCTAAATTACAGCGTAAATGTGGATAGTTAGATTGTTTTTGTACTGCGCGTACAACCATATTCCTTTTAATTTTTTTTTAAACTACTTTTGACGAGCGTTATGTCAGCCTTGTATGGCTGAACCGGCTCAATTTTGAACATTTCCAGATTTTTTTTAGAGAAGAAGAAATCTGGTAAACGGAGGTGCCAGCCCGGAAACTAGATCAGGGAAACCTCCTATCATTATCGGGGCCGAAAGATTGTCCAGAATTAGCCAGAATACATCCCATAGCCGCTGAAGGAGCATGGTAGCCTCTCACGCTACCCTGGCCGGCAGTCCTGGCGGGGACTTTGCCAAGGTCCCCTTTCCCGGGTTCGACCAGATCCGCAATCCTCCAGCAACCAGGCTGAGCTCTCTCACCGCTCAGCCACGATGACCGTTGAGAATTTTATGATTTGAGAATTTGATGAATTTAATAGAATTATAATATCTTGTTTGCAGCTCTTCCGTTAGTGTTAAGAAACATCATAACAAAAATGAATACTGGTAAGAAGGGCCGTCAAGTTCCGAATGGTTCAGCCCTTCAAAGAAGTGATATCAACACACCAAATCATTCGCCAAATTAATCGCACCGCTTAATAGTTCGAAGGTTAAATGAAAACTAGAACATTGCTACTTTCGGTAACAATGTTCAAGTTTTCATTTAACGTCCAAAGTATTATTCGGTGCGATTAAGTTGGCGAATGTTTTGGTTTGTTGATATCACTCCTTTGAAGGGCCGAACCATTCGGAACTTGGCGGCCCGTTTTACCAGTTTTGGTTTTTGATATGATATCACTCCTTTTTTTTTATTGTGTATTGATTCAACTCCACTACCGCACAGATGTGTAATAAAGTGCCACTTCTACAAGAAATTGGTTTTCAACAATTTGCTACTATCTTTTGCCAATAGGCCGAACCATTTCTCAACTTAGTCACCTCTTTAAAGGTTTTTGGTTTTGTTTTAATTTTGTTGTAATTTGTTTTATTTAGTTATTTTTGGTGTGTTGATATCATTCCTTTGAAGATCCGAGCCACTCTCAATTTGGTGGCCTCTTTACCATTTATTGACTTTGTTATGACAGTTGGTTTATTTTTCGTGAATTGGAAGTGAATACAATTTCTTTGCAACGTTCTTTAGATTTATCGTGATACACTAGTGTGTGTGTCTAGGCACGCACGTCAGTATACACGTTCTCATTGTCCGAACTTTGGCCGTCCCATGAGAGACGATGCCGACAATACTAACAATGATTATAACAATATTTTCGTACTTACGCGCCCTCCCACGGGATTCGCGTTACGCCCCCAAGCTCCAAACCATAAAAGGTACGCAGTTTGTATTTTACTGCACCCATTCGCCCAATTTCATAGCTGGAAGCCTTCCCGTTATCTCGGTATCGATGAATAATCACCCTATGGAAATTAACATGGGGGTGAGCGGAGTAGCTGTAGCTGGTAACTAGTAACACATTTACAACGTTAGTGGGGGTCAGATTTTACATTGAAAGCAGCTTAGCTGGCATTTCTACACGAGTTAATTTTTGTGAGATGGCTTATTGCTCACGATTTCAACACAATTTAAGCTTTTGTGCCGCATTATTATTTTTCCCTAAGTACCTGAAATGTACCCAACTATGCTTCAAGATATAAGACACTGACGCAATGGCGTCGCGCTACAATTGTTTGCAACCTCGACAATTGAATTGATGTGATGTTTGTTGAGATGTTTGTTGCCTAACTTGACGCTACAATCTAGCGTGTGTCTAGATTCTTGCAGTTTCTGTATCACTTTAAAAGTTTTCTTTCATACTTTTTACAATCGGCTTATCGTACATATCGGTTAATGCTGGAAGTTTTGCGTAAGTTAATAAAGAGAAGAAGGAGAGAGCAACGTGACTGGTGGAAAGCGCCTGCAAGCGACAATGTTCATGAATTTCGTTATTTTTCTGTCGTGAGAGATTTCATCGAAGAGATTTTGGTGAAGTAGCCTCTACGGTTCTGAACTGTACATTAAACAGTAGGCCGAATGTAAAGAATACATTTTTAATAATAAACACACAAATTGCTGGCGGAGCGAGCGTAGCCTATAACGGACATGAAATTGCGAAATGTTTGTCCATCCGTTGGGTGCACATTTTTGTCTGGGTGGAGCCCAAACGAAAGATCGGATTGGAATGAAATTTTGTACAACGTTTCATACCCAATTAGTAATGCTGAGCCAAAATTTGCCGTATATCAAACAATTATTATGGTAGAAATTTTAAAATTTTCGAATTTATTTCCAACACTCACCATTGTAAATTTAGAATCCTGAATAGTTAAGGCATTCCGACGAAGCATTACACCATGCTAATGGCAGTCAAGTGAACTTTAAAAAACATGGAAAATTGAATTTTGGTTGCATATTTCTAGCTGATAATCTTTTTCGACGTACTCAATGAAATAGTATCATTTGACCGTTGGATTTAACCACTACAGGAACAAACGCAACCATAACAAACAAAAGGATTCCATTACCGACACCACAGCCAACTTGATACGGCAGCGTCGCTTACCTTTAGCAGCCCTCCGTATTGTTGTCCCGTGCATGCTAATGCTGTTATCGGTGCTCGTTCTCGTATCTGCCGCACACAGCCGCATGGCGCGCTGCCATCCGACCATCGCTAGCATGCGGTTGAACTAATAATTGTCACGTTTCGATAAGAAATTGCCTTATGGAAACGACGATTGTTTTAAAATAACGCATTTGTTGGCCTTTGTTGTTGTTTATTTTGTATTTTAAATAATGATCATGTATTGTCGGCGTTGTTTTGGTCGATTAAGAGGGAAAACGCTAGCAGGTAGTAACTTGTCTGCAGATATGTTCATCGTTGAAACCAACATTTCAGGTGACAGGCTACATTCGAAGAAAGTATTCAAGTTTGTGAACGAGTCATGTGATAAATTCGAAGTTAAAAGAGATCTTAATGAAACCGAAGAAGCCAATTTCAATTTCAGCCTCTGGATCGGATGATCGTCTGCTGACTGACAATACTCGTATTTTGTGCAGTCTTAAAAGCTTTTTTCCGCAATTTATTTCTAATTTTATCAATATGCATAAATTATTGCCAAATTCAAGTTTTATTTTTTTGAGAAGCTCAAAACAGAATTAATTACTCTTTTTGCAATTTCAAATACACTGAATTACGTATGTCACAGAATTATGTTAGTTAGAATTGCTTCAGATTTGCAATTAAATATAATAAATTAAAACTTTTTTTTTATAATTCATCCATGCATTTTATCCCCTACATTCCCTGTGCAAAAATCCAGCACGCCAAACATAGTCCCAAGCCTTTTACAGCATAGGCTAACGAAGCAGAGTGTGTATTTAACGGGGTGTGGGGGTGGGGATTTAGGCCGCTTTCGACTGATCTGGATGGAATCTATCGCAAGTCTTATACGTTGATAGGTTTGGTAAGGATAGGTAAGACACTGCATGGTTTTCCATTCATTAATGGACTCTTGAAAATAGTAGGTTTCCCAGAATTTTCCGACTGATTGAAATTCACTTAAGGAAAACAAAACGAAATTAATTAAACTGAATTTCTACGCATGAAAATAACATGATAGTTTTCGAAAGAAATTGCCCCAATACTAACCCACTTTGTACCAAAAAAGGGTACTGTCCACCCTAAAAACGTATGGAGGGGGGGGGGTTGACAGGTTGTATATCCCAGAGATTTTTTCTGTCGGGGTAACTGAAATTTTTTTTACACCCCCATCCCAACTTAAACATTTTATCCCTCTCAGTATCCCCCTGGACAAAAACTGAAATAAATGCAGGCATAGTCCTTAGCAACCTTTTCCTCTAACTTTGTTTAAGATTGTGTTTATACTCTCATGTGCAGCTCTCTAGTAGCAAGGGTTGATTAAGCACTCAACACCAAAAGGACAGAAAAAGAAAATAGCAGTGATGGCGTTAATGCTGCAACGTGTTTTGTATTTTTGAGAATAAATGGTAAAATGTCCAAATGTTTATTAAACAAAAGACCGGTATTGGGGG
>JAHWFP010264399.1:0-13025 GCA_023313725.1 Lithobius niger
AATGTAGACCATTTAACAACAATATATTTTATTACTGTGTGTAAAATAATGCATGTTGATTTGTAGCAATTTTCATTGCCTTTTTGGACAAAATATATCAAGACAGCTTTAACTGAGAGCTGCTTAATCTTCCGATATTTAAAACTCTTTTCGCCACTGTATACTAACTGTGTTGAGACAATTTGGTTGCGGCACAGTTCTTCCATTTGTGATGCACAGTGTCATCGATGCAGTTCCTAATTCCATTATTCTGACAATACATGGTAGTCCATAAAATACACAGTGGCAGAAATTTGTCTCAAGTCCAAGCAATATGGAAAAAATTCTGCTGTTGCATTTCTTACGGACCATGCTGTAGATTCTGAGGAAACGAAGATAAATACTGTGATCTGTGAGGGACAGGTGAAATTTTCTGATTTTCTTAAGATTTTGCAGCTCTTTTCGCTTTTTTTTTTAATACCGAAAAATCGGTCGACTCAGCATTTCTACTTTGGTTCAAGTTCATGACTTAAACTCACAGTTTGATCACGCAAAACCAAAAGTCGAAGATCTTCAAAGGTTTCCCCCTCGAAACTTGCGAATTTTCGAGGGGAAAACCTTTGAAGATCTTCGACTTTTGGTTTTGCGTGATCAAACTATGAGTATAAGTCACTCTTTTCGCTTTTTTTTTTAACTTTTTTATTATACTCACAATAAGGATACACAAACCAAAAAGTTTGTAACAGTCAATTACAGGCGAATTTTCAGTGGCCAACTTCATGCTACTTTCTTCAGGCCAAGCCCAGAGTTCTGCACGCAACAGCAACAACAAACGTCAAAGAAAAAATAAATTTGAATTGGGCACTTTTCTCAGTGGGATTTGGCTCCTATAGGGCAGTACTAGTTGTTGGAGGTGCTGCCCTCTTCTTTTTGCTTTTGCGTATCCTTATTGTGAGCATTTTCCCTAATACCAAATTAAAACGACTGTGATGTCAATGTCTAACACTATTTTGATTAGTTTTTCAAGTCTCGCTTGCATTCTCTTGGCTTAGGGTTTGCCCTTTATTGCATCATTCCAGAAGAACTTGGCAGAAAGTTGGTGTACGTTCTCTGCTTTTGTACTGAATGAGTTAGTTCATCACAACAAACTTTAAATAATCAATGTTTTCTTTCTTAATAAATTTCTGACGCCAATGAGTAACTGGAGAAAATAAGTTTTGAGTATGGTAGGTTTTCTTTGCATATGTGCAGGCAAAGAAAAGTAATCTTTACCATACAGTCCTGCAGAAAATTGACATGTATCAAATTTTTACGAATTACCGTCTTTATTATTACCAATTCCTTCCTATTTGCGGCTCAATCCCTAGCGATGAAAAGTTGGCTTCCTTGCCGGGCTCGCAGCTCCCCTTCTGCGCAGGCATCAGCGCAGGCCTTATATTAACGCATTCATCATCTTTCTTCATAGGGCACCACGAGCCACGATGTGTGGTCGTCCTTCTGGCTCTCCTGTCTCTCTGTCTTCGGTTACCATTCTTCGTTGTCAGTGGCTGCTGCAGACCAACTGGTCCCTGTACCCAATAGCGGTTCCCCTTTACCACAGTCCCCTGGAGGTTCTGCCAGCTTTGAAATTCGTCAAGTCTCTACATTCTTCGGCGTTCAGAGCTTCGTTGTTCCTGCACCTTCCCCGGTCTCCAGTCGACCGGTGACCAACCTCACTAAAACACGGCATCCGCCTCGCATTTCACAGACGGCACTACCCCGTCGCACGGGTCGGTCATGCTTCTCCAAGTCCCTTTGGACATCTGGGGACACTCCGCCTGTTGACTGTCGGCTCCCGGTGTCACTTTAAATCTCCTCGGCACATCCTTTAAGTTTCTAGTTGCCGATTGAAAATATACATTACCTTATTTTAAGCATTCTCCCTCTCCAATGCTGTTTGATCTAGAGATAAAATCGAAGACCGCGTCGCTACCCTACTGTACATCCTACTGTGCAGCCTCCTTCATATAAATACTCGGTCGGAGTGGCCATGTTCATCTTTTCTTCTCTAGCACCCATCGCGAACGGTTGATGTTTGACGCTCCTCTACGCCGCACTCCCACGCCTACGCCGCTATGCGTGCCAAGGGCACGCCTAAGGAATCGATCTGCCCGGAAGGATAATGTGGCAGTTCTCAAACTTTCTACTGAACAGGATTCTCTGGAGCCCCCCGCAGCTCCTACCTAACCCGTTTCTACCTGAAATGTCACAATCCGTACCTTGTGACACTGCTGCCACTTCACTGATCCCCTGTGGCCAGTCCCATCCTACCAAGGACCTACGTGCCCTTAGCGCAGAATTGTCCCGCACTAAAGAAAGTATGCATGCCTCAAGCTACAAGTCATGACCAGGAAGGCAGCTGCTAAGGCATCTTCTTCCTCACTCCGCCTTTCACCGTTGGACTTGTCCTCATGATCCTCCCAACCTGAGGAGGCTCGATCCCCACAACGGTCCTCTTGTCTTCCTTTGTCCACGCCTTGATGGAATCCTCGCTCCGCACCTTCAAGTGTAAGCAGCCTATTCCCATGGCTTCAGCATACACCTCTGCCTGGCTGGCCTCTCTACCCAAAACGTGTTTCTCTCGACGACTCCGGCACATCCCGCCGCCCGACTCCTATGCCGCCTTTGCCGGGACCACCGATCCCCCCTTCCAGTCGTCCCATATCAACACTCTTTGTACAAAGGGGAGAATGATTTGTACTACTCCAACGATCCTCACTCTTCAGAGCAAGACGATCCCACGTTTTCCGATGAACCCGATCCAATAGACATCTCTCTTCCGGAACTCCTTAAGACTGTCGAGGGAATCATTCCAGATTGTTTCCTTTACAAGCCTAGCCACGATTCACCGTCCACAAATAAAAACCGCGGCCTAGCCACGGGGTTTGGATTCGGCCTAACGGATCGACTCCCTCACCAGCAACCACTCCTCGGGCAGTCGACCACACTCCTAACTAAACTCCTCCGTAATGGAGGAATCCTACTTGGCAACGGCTCTCCTTGAGAATTACATAAGGATCCGCCACTTCCAGGTAGGGAAGGACCTGCCAATCCGCCCAACTTTGACACCTACCCACAGCCAGAATTCCTCACGGCCGACGCCAATATGGACTTTGGTTCAGCATTATTTCTTCCTCGTCGGGCTCCAGTCCCGGTTTATGTGCTTCGCGACAATGATCGTTTCTTCCGCCTTAGCACAGCTACCAACGCTCTCTGCGAACGCCTTTACACCAATCCTCCACCAAACGACACACGCCAACTAGCTTTACTCACCAACCAGGTCTTTCGTAATGGCTGCTTCGCTACCTACCACGCCATGAACTGGTTCACCCGCACCCTGTTCAACTCTAACCGTACTCCTAAGAGAGGTCGCTCTCAACACTACATCAAATTTGCACGATTCCACTCGGCATATTCTCCGCACTCAGCCGATTCACGAGTCAGAGACCCTCTTTCGTGGGTTAATCCCTAAGCTAGCCCCCCACCTTGATATATCTCGCAAGCCGCGGCCCAAACATCGACAGTTCAACGTTCCACTAATAATCGTACCAATTCTCCCAAAGAGGATTGGTCCACACCGCGACCGGAAGAGGTGATCCCTTGGCCGTTCCTCAACTCCCGACAAGAAGTGATGATCCTCGCCTCATCCCCGATCCAAGGGACGATCCCGTTATTGAGACTCTGCCTCCCCCCCCCCCCCCCCAAGTTGTAGGGGGTCGGTTCCAGTATTATGACAAAGCATGGCAAGCCATCACCACCGATCCTATGATCATCTCCATTGTGCTCAGGGGATTCCATCCTCAGTTTCTCAGTCGTCCCCCGTTATGATCCCCACCATGGGAAATGGAAAAACCTCCACCCCATGCACTTCGCGCCGAAATTCTCTCCTTACTTGCAAAGTGTGCGATCCATCCAGTCGCCCAACCCGTTACACGGGATTCTACAGCAGCATCTTCTTGTGCGACAAAAAAACCGGGGGTCCCGGCTAATATTCAACCTACAGCCCCTCAACCAATACATTTCCAATCCATACTTCCAAATGAAAACCACGGCGTCAATCCACACCTTCCTCCTCCAAAATGACTGGACGATTTCTTCAGATCTTGTGGACGCCTACCTTCACATTCCCCTACATGCTTCTGTTCGGCACTTCTTTCGTTTTATTCTCGACGGGACCGTGTACGAGTTCTTGTGTATCCCATTCGGTGTAAACGCCGCACCCCACATATTCACACTCCTCTTACGACCAGTGTTAGCTCCCCTCCACCAGCAAGGGATTCGCATCCACGCCTTTCTCCACGATTGTCTCTTGCCACACCACGATCCGCAGGTCCTCTGCTCCTACCGTGCCGCCGTAATGTCTCTTTTTCACAAGCTAGGTTTTGGTATCAACCTTCCCAAGTCTCGGCTGACACCGGCTCAAAGGTTCACGTTCCTAGGAGTATTCTTCGATCTCACACTGGCCTCTGTCATGCCATCCCCAGAAAAAAATCGAGAATCGCCTGAACACAGCCCGAGCCTTCCTGCGCTCGCCATCCCACACCTTCCGAGATCTTGCCTACGTAATTGGGACCATAGATTCCTTCGCCAACCTTGTGCCATACGGCAGGTGGATGGCTCGACCATTACACCACTTTCGCCTATTGGAGTGGGGCGATCCCCAAGCCGCATTCCGTCTGCCAGCCTGTACCCTCAGTCCGTACTTTCCAATAGCAACTCTCCACTGGTGGTTGGACGTTCTCCACATTACGGCTACGGTCCCACTCCACGAGCCGCTCCCTCAGATTCACCTGTTTACCGACGCCTCCCTGACGGGTTGGGGTACCCATGTTAACAACATGACCCACTCCTGCAGATGGGATCCCGGCTGCACAGGTCACATGAATGTCCTCAAACTACGTGCTGTTTTCTTAGGCATCCGTCATTTTCAACAATACCTAATAGGACGAGTAGACCAGGTACACATCGACAACACAACTGCCATCGCCTATCTCCGCAAAGGAGGGGAGACACTCCACCAGGTCACATTGGAGATATTTTGCCTCTGTATTCAGCTGCGGATACATCTACTCCCACTCCACATCCCCGGCAGTCTGAATGTCATTGCTGATTCCATCTCCAGGTGCACTCCACCAACCAGCGAATGGACTTTGCGATCCTCCCTGTGCAACGACCTATTCCTCCTATGGGGACGGCCCATGTTAGACCTCTTTAGCCACGAGGTTCAATGCCAGACTACCCCACTTCGTGAGCCCTCTCCCGATCCTCGAGCCTGGGCTGTCGACGCTCTGACCATGGACTGCGATCATCTCTTCACCTACGCCTTCCCACCACCACGCCTCCTTCCCCTAGCCCTCCACAAAATTGCGACCTCTCCGGGCCGGTTCCTTCTAGTAGCCCCAGACTGGCCAGCAGCGGCTTGGTCTCCCCTTCTTCTGTCGCTACTCGCCGCCGCACAACGCCGACTCCCGATCCCTCACGATCAACTCACCCAACGGGACGGATCGATCTTACATCCCAATCCACAAGCCCTCCGTCTTCACGATCGGCTGTTATCGTCCGACTCCTCCAAGCAACAGGAGTTTTTGAAGACGAGGCCCTTCGCATCGCCTCTAGGGTCGTCCGCGCCTCTACCAATAAGATTTGAAACATTCGCTGGAAACAATGGTTTCATTGGTGTGTGTCACCAACAAGTTGATCCTATCAATCCCCCTGTCCCAAAACTCCTCAGATTTTTGACATCGCTGTTCAAAAGCGGCAGCGCGGATCCACGATCCTCGTCTACCGTTCTGCTCTAACCGCCGTGTTCAAAGCGGCCGGCCATAGGCATCTTCTTGAAGATTACCGCATGTCCTCTCTTATACTCTCCTTTAAGCAAGACAGGCCTCGCCAACACAAACAGTTCCTGGACTGGGATCTCTCCATTGTACTTGCCGCACTCCTTGGCCCACCTTACGAGCCACTAGCCTCATGCTCTGTCAGCCACCTCACTCGGAAGACTGTCTTCCTTAAGTTGCCCTCGCGTCCAGCTTACATTGTAGTGAGTTACAAGCTCTATCAGCTACGCCCGAAGACTGCTTTTTTCTCGACAATTACTCTGGTGTCACCCTCACGCCTCGCGCCTACTTTAGGGCCAAAACACAAAGCCCGGAGGACCCAACCAAGCCATTCATCATACCATCGCTCTCTCAGATCCTCGGGGAGGATCGTGAGCGTGCACTCTGTCCCATTCGAGCAATCAGGTTTTACCTTAAAGCCTCCCAAGCCAGGCCGGCGTGGCCGTACCCAACTCTTCTTACCATTTACATCTAAAGTCGACACCACTTCACCTCGAATGATTGCCACTTGGCTAAAAACAGTTATTGTACCGGCTTACAACGACCTCAACATCAATTGCGCCGAAGAGGTATTAGGGTTACGGCCCATGAACTTCGTGCCATCTCCACTTCATGGGCTCATTTCAGTAACATCCCAGTGACCGAAATCATGGAAGCTGCCTCATGGCGCAGTCCCTCCGTCTTCTCGTCACACTACCTCCGCGACATGTCCCGGCACGCCAATGGCTTATATCGCATCGGGCCTTTTGTTGCCGCCCGACGTGTTCTCTGACTCCCTTACTCGGGAATATTTCTGTATGGGGAACTGCTCGCTACCCTCAGGGGGCTTTGATCTGATGGCACCCGCCGCCTTGACAAAGTCTGTGGAATGCTTAAAATAAGGTAATTTATATTTTCAATCGGCAACTAGAAACTTCAAAATACCAGTATTACCTGGTTGATTTTGGTTTCTATTGCCTCTTGAAAAGATGAGCAAGGCCGCTCCGACCGATTATTTATATGAGAAGGCTGCATAGTAGGATGCACAGTAGGGTAGCGACGCGGTCTTCGATTTTATCTCTAGATCAAACTAGAGGGAGAATGCTTAAAATAAGATAATGAATATTTTCAAGAGGCAATAGAAACCAAAATCAACCAGGTAATACTGGATTTTGAAGTTTTCCGTTCGGCAGCCACCTCGCCTACGGTTCTCAAATCAGCCGGATGTCTCTTCTACAACTCTCACTTCGACAACAGTATCAATACCCACGTCCTTGTCGGTGCCATTTACGTCATTCCGGCCTGCGGTTACCACTGGATCCATTGCTCCAACGGTCCCCTGTGACCCTCACTCATCGCCGGTTCCCTGCTATTTTCCCAGTTCACAAATAGTGACTTCTTTTGTTACTGCCCCTTCTCAGTCTCCACCATCTTCTGAGGCGGCTCCTTCCTCGCCGTGCCTCCTTTGTTCCCACTTGACAGTAGGATCAACTAACTGTCCAACTGACTGCCCTCTACTTCCTTCTCCGATACCCGGCCCCTATGCCGTTTCTCCACAGCAAGGTTCTCCGGATTATCTATCCCTTGTTCCACGGTCTCCAGCTTACGTCTTCATCTCCGTGATACCCTTTTTCATAACATTTCCCTCGAACCACAAACCCGCGCCATTTGAACTCAAGTATTTCGTCTGTTCTAGCAACCGCGCGACAGTTTTCCATTGACCTCACACAATACCATGCTGATAGGCTTCAACTCTTAACTCTTCGAGCAGAAGCTGCTGATCTCCACTCTTTACGAGCATCCTGTCAAGAGCAGTCCAACATCATGCGGTTCCTCAAGGACTCCAATGTGTCCCTTGCCACCGAATTTGCCGACTTCAGGAACTCCTTAAAACCCCTCAGCATCCGACGACGAGTCGGGCCACTGAACGAATGACTCGGCATGGGTCGAATATTGCCCATTTTTGCCTGTGGGATAAGCGCACCTTGCTGGCACGCGAGTACAATCGAGCCCAGACATGGCGAAATCAACTTCGTTAGGGAAGTGCAGTAAAACCTAACACGGTTAAACTCTGGTAGTTTAAATCGCTGTAATGTATTTCTAATCTGGGGTTAGCCAATATGGAGGGTTTATTTATTTATTTATTTATTAGAAATAATTGCAATGCCCCGAGGAGCAATTAAGCAATATATATATATAAAAGAAGAAAAACAATGAGAAAAGAAGCTCATACGCGTTAGTGACGCAAGGGCAATCAAACAATATGGCTACAAATCGTGGGCTGTAAAGTAGCTTTGAGCTTTGTGGTGAAAGCAAGTTCAAGGTCAGTTTGTACAACCTTCAGCGGCAAATTATTCCATTCCACAATGGTGCGTGGAAAAAAAGAGCCTGCAAGTATTTTCTTGCTGCACTACAATCTTGTCACCTTTCTGGTGTGGTCATGATGACCAACAAAGTCGGGGGCACCACAGAAGGCCGCCACAATAGTGCCGCCACTTACAACGCGGAAAAACAGTTGCAACCTATGGAATTTTCTTCACTCTTTCATCGATAAGGACGGAGTTTTTACACGATTCCACGATCGTGGAAAATTATCATCTTGCCCAAAAACGTTCAATAACACTTTCTGTCGAAGAGTAAAACGTTGGTTACAGAGTCTAGGTTCCATATTTTATCGTGGAATTTCGTGGAATTTGATGTTTTCCGTGGAAAATGTTGCATTCCGTGGAATTCTGCTTAATTTGAGGTATATTTAAAGTTTTTCAACAGTTTTTCACAAAAATAAAAATTGAGATTTAAGAATTTTTTTTAAACGCCTGTTCGGATACGTGTGAAAGGAACGTTGATAGAAGCGTACTAGTGGTTTCGTATCTTATACCTCTGGTTTCGTTCTCACGCGCATGCGTTGTGGCTTTACTGCCGACTTCTAGCTGATTTACTGCTGCACCCACTCGTGGAATTAGCCAATTTTATCGTGTATATTTGCATTTTGCTCATCGCGGATCGCGTCGCGGAAAATGAAAATTTTTATCGCGGAAAAATTCCGTCCTTGTTCATCGAGTTCCACAACATCTTTTTGTACATTTCAGTGACACATGACTCTCCTGTAGTCGCCAGTGACCATTTTCGCCGTTTTCCGCATCACTCTCTGCAGACAATCCGAAAGATACTTTGTGTGGGGATCCCACACAGTACTGCATTTTACTAACTTTGGATCTGCTACGGTATTGAACACAATCTCCCGAACTCTGGGACTAGCTTGTTTAAGAAGCCTGTGGAAAAAACTTAATTTCACCGTTGACTTTGGTACAAATACCCTGTACTTCGTCTGACCATGACAACTTTTTGTCGAGTGTCGCTCCAAGACAGGAGGATTTAGTGACATTTTGCAACAAGTTGCCCTTTATGGAATATCTAGGATCAGTGGCATTTCTTCTGTGTGAGATGGGTAGCACCTTGGTTTTAGTTTCGTCCAGTTTTATTAACCAGGTGTCGCACCAATTGGTAACCTTGTACAAATCTGTCTGCAGAATTTGTCTGTCATTTTCTTCCTTAATGACTTGGTAAATGTAAGTATCGTCGGCGAAGAGTTTGAGAGGAAGACATAACCTACATTAGATCATTGATGTAAACTAGGAACAAGATTGGCCCGCTCATGGAGCCCTGGGGTACAGCAGATGTTACGGGCACCCCTGTCAGATTGGCTGCCCTCCACCATCACGTACCGACTTCTGTTCTTAAGGAAGCAGCCGAACCAGCCAATCACCTTCTGACAAATGCCATACGCTTTCCTCTTCATTAACAACAGTTCACGTGGGACGGTGTCAAAGGCTTTAGCCATATCGAGTGAAACTACATCCACAGAGAAACTCAGATCAAGGCTCACAGCAATATCATGCACCACGGATGTGAACATAAGTTCACATTAAGCACCTTTTCTAAATCACAGCAATATCATGCACCACGGATGTGAACATAAGTTCACATTAAGCACCTTTTCTAAATCCAAATTGCTCATGCATAAGGAGCTTTTTTTCATACAAAAATCTCACCATTCCACTGACAATAATATGCTCCAGCATTTTACAACAGATGGACGTTAAGGCAACAGGCCTTAGGTTTTGATGTCACTCTTTTTACCCCCCTTAAAAATAGGCACCACTGCAGACACCAACCAATCGTCAGGAACTTTACCCTTATCAAGTGACTGAGCAAAAATAAAATTCTGGAAGTTTGCACTAATATTAGTATTTATGATATAGAACAGTACATCCAATACCATCTGGGCCAACTGCCTTTCCCTCCTTTCACCCATGAATCAAGTTGTTAACTCCCCCACTATTTATCACAATGTTCTTTAATGTGTTCGGGGTCTGTGGATCAAGACAATGTTCGTCAGTACAGTACTAGGTAAAGAGTGTGTGAAAACAGACTCAAAGTAACGATTTAAAAGGGTTGCCTTGGAGGAACCATCAAATGCTTGGTCTGGTGACCAAGAAACAAGAGTGGGTACACCACACATTTTTTGGGTCTATGCTTTTCACATACAACCAAAAACGTTTGGGGTTGTTGGCAATGTCTTCTCCAAGGTTTTCCATGTACTTCGTTTTTTATTAGGAGCTTATGTTTAATATCATTTCGCAGAGATTTGACTTCTTGATTGATATTTCGCACATAGATGATTTGGCTTTGATGCACATTCGCCGAGCATTATTAATCAGTCGCTTTAAGTCCCTGTCGAACCATGGCTTATCCTTATTTGGTGAAACGAAGATGGATGGAGTAAGGTCATCGACAGCGCTCAAAAGTTCATTTCTAAAAAAAAACCCAGTTTTCGTCAACAGTTTCAAGGTTCATTGCTGTACCAGAGGCCAGTTTAACCTACATACAACATCCTCTTGATTTAGTTAGAAGCCTTTTTTTGCAATGGCAAGGGGCAAAACAAACATTAATAATTTTGTGGTCAGATATGCCACCTTCAACATTCGCTGCAAGGTCACAGTCCAAAGAAGTAAAGATTAAATCCAAGCAATTTTCTCCACGCGTAGGTTTCTCAGCCACCTGTTACAAGCAGAACTCCTCCATCAGCAACTGTAGGCCCACAGGCTTGAAATCACACTTTTTTCCCCGCCACGATTGCTCATGCCATTTCAGATCTGGTAGATTTAATTCTCCCCAATGACAACATTTCTAGCATTTGTAGGGATGATTTCCCCTGGCTTGTTCACAAATACTGTTGATAGTGGTTTCATCACCAGAAACAGAGCTCACAAAATACCGGCAACCGGCGTCTACAGTGGTTTGTAATCAACATAACTACGGGAAAACACACACAACCACCTGGCAGAAACAAAACAGAGTACCTTTGAATTTTCGGTGAAGTCAACACCCGTTCACCTTCTTCAGAAAAAATGTCAACAACACAAAAAATGTCCGAAAACTACATGTCTATAAAGTTCGCGAATTCCCATCATTTTCCCGTAGTTAAGAAACAGAGCTATAGAGACAACTGTCACACAAGCCAGAAAGTGTACAGTGGCTGTTACTGGAGTATCATGAGGTTTTGCTATGCATCTCATGCAAGGTGCGTTAAGCCTATAGCTTTTCCCAGCAAGTGATGTACAGACGCTGGGAAAAAAACGACCTCATCTATCACCCATTGCACAGCCCAATTCTTGACACCTGATAATAAGACGTATTATTGTAGACATGCATGCAAATAAACAACTCCGTGTTGGATAGCCGTCCCGTTAGAACTCTTGGTAAATAAAAAAAAAACGTCATTGTGCTCTTATTTGTGTTACTGCCCAGGTGCTGATTATAATGCACTACAGCATTAATTGACAGGTCGGCATTAGGACTTTTTTTTTGAGGGGGGGGGGGTGGGGGGAAGAAGCTTAGCCTAGTTTGCCATTTATAATTCGACGTGTCTCACGTCGAATTAAAGTGGCACTATCACCGATTGAAAGCAGACGAAATCTGACAACATCTAGCGCTACGTAGTACCATCTAGCACTTGCTTGCACCAAGCGAAGGAATGCATAACGGCATTTCTTTTAATGAAACAAACAAGCCACGACATCCTTAATGATGGAGGGAAAATTTGGTTCGTCTTCGTGCACCTGGAAGCAAGCTACAAAGATTAACAATATCATTGCCGCTAGATGGCGCCACGGTATTTTCGTTCGCATTTCAAACGGTGATAGTGCCACTTTAATGCGGTTGTGGCAAAAAACGGGGGTAGCAGATTTACGTCAGTGACATCTCCTCAAAAACCAGACACATTGTTTAATTCTGATCCGACGAAATTCAAGTATGCGGGTGGGTGAGTTGCAGTGCGCCAGTATACAGGGTATTATGCTGTAGTTAATTTAGTTAGGGCGGTTTTAGTTCGCTAACCTCTAAAAAGGTCTCTGAGCGAAAAACCGTCGTCAATTAGTACACGATCAGTGGCTGACGTCAGCGCTCCCTCAGCATAAAGGTGTGTGCTCAACGCCGATCACACGAAAAATTGCGGCGTGTAACTGCGCATTTCGGCTTCAACATTGCGGTCGGTTAGAGGCTATCGTGTACGTCGCGATGGCGCCACTCTTATGGCGCAGAACAACACTTACCTTTGCGGTGATCTGGATGGTACACCGAATTTCTATGATTGAATCTGGACGGTACAATGAATGCGATGCTCGTATAAGACTTTTGCTGTTAATTACTGCGCCATCCTCGCTGCTTTTCGGGTGCGATATATTAGAGTATTTTATTACGCGTATGTGGGTTTGTTTCCTTTTAAACGAGTGAGCAAAGCGAATGATGTCCTGTTTTGACAGTGGCGGACTGGCCAGAGGGAGGGAAGGGCGGGATATTCCTAATGGCCTCTGACTTTCAGATTTTTTAAAAATCCGTAACAGGAAGACTCACGTAAGTTTTATTGGTTCGACATTAGTTTTAACCACAGATTTAAAATTACAAATAATAATTAATAATAAAGATAATTATAAAACGCTAGTAAAACAAGTACTTTGAATTGAGTAGACTAACAAAAATTGGCCACATGAAATTGCAGTGTTACAGTCAGTGTGGACTTTGTCACAATTTTCGTGTGAATATTTAACTTTAGTTAATACACCTAAAAAGTGAAAATAAATTTAAAGTAGTCAACCTCACGTTCCCTCAGCGCAATATGACTTCTCCTAC